>LPNX010512197.1:98164-178794 GCA_001517045.1 Pseudotsuga menziesii | reverse complement strand
TACATGATCAGATGTGAGTGCTGGGCGTGCCTTTCTGACGAGCAGGTCAGATATAAGTGCTGGGCAAAGACCTACACGAGGGTAGGCCTACAACCAGCATAAAAAAGGGATGGCTCTGTAGAACTTCCTATGACAAGAAGAATCATGAGATAGCACCAGTGTTGATCCAGATCGAGTGATGATCCAGATCTAGTAATGATGATCCAGCAGTAATGATCCAGATCCAGTCTAGTGATGATGATCCAGATCGAGAGATGATCTAGATCTAGTGATGATGTTCGATGATGATCCAGATCGAGAGATGATCCATATTCGATGATGACTTGAAGACGAAGATGACTTGAAGACGAGATTATCCAGTTGATACAGAGAAGAAGACCAGTGCTGAAAATTGTGTCGAAAGAATACCTTCCTAGTTAAGAGGGAGTGTTGATGTATATGTAACTTCGGAATGTATTCTTCTATGTATCTTATATATTGTAACCCGATGTTTATTCCTGGATGTCTCTATTATGTATTTGAGTCATGCGGTCATGCCCCGATGTTCCGATTGGGAGGATTAATAATGTAATCAAGTCATATCAAGTCATTAAGTAAGTCCCCACAGTTTCGGGGCACTTGAGTTATTATACACTAATTAAGGTGTAGGCTCGAGTAGTAATTATTAGGTTGAGCCTACATGTGAAAAGGCAATTCAAGTGAACGGATGAATACAAATAGAGAGTGAGAGTCTCTCTATTTATCACTTGTGAAATACATCACTTGCTCTCCCAAGTATGGCGCACTACTGGAGAAGGAAATTTTGGGACTAGACAGAAGACAGAAGACTACTGCTGTTTTGGGAGATCTCTTACTATTTTGGTGTTGATTCTATCTTAGAGGAAGTTGCGGGGTTTTCTCCTTTATGGTTTCCCCGAGGAAAACTCTTTGTGTCTCTTGTCTCTTGTGATGTGCTTGTGTTTTATTGCTGTGCTTGTTATTCTCTCAGTGAAAAGATCCTAAGATCATAATGCTAGCTTAAATGCGATGAAAAACTAACAATAAACTAATAATTCCTTAATTTTCATAAGCAAAGACTATAACCGCTCTGATACCAAAAATTGATAGTCAAAATCCCTCCAAGACCATCATAAGAGGATCATTAATGAGTGTATGTAGCTATACATTGTCTCTTAGTTAAGCACCCTTAACTAAATGCAAAAAACATATTAACAAATCACCTCTCGGCCCGCTCTTTTAAACATAAAACAAAGGTATATAAAAGTGCAAAGTTGAAATAGTTAGCCATAACTATTTTAAGCTTTCCTCCATACATGCATAAGACTAAGACAGTGTAACCTTAGCCCTATCGCAATGCCCAAAAGGTGAGTCAGTGTCCTTGCAACCTCAAATGCAATATCTAGTTAAGAATGGTCACATTGCAATATCATGAAACCACTATGATTTCTATCACACCACCGGGATTCCTTATCATCCAAGTGAGTCTAAATGTGATGTGCTCCTTTAGCGGTTGATCAAAATGAGCTTTGATCTCTACCTTCGAATTTATCTAATGTTTGTTCAAGAGTTCAACGTCGTATATCTAACTATTCAACCTATAAGAACCATTGATTTGGTTGTGTATAAACTTCATTTGTTTTCTACACACCCAAACCATGAATCTTCTTGCCATTCTAGAAAAATTTCTAATGGATTTTCATTGTTCAATAACCAATTCAATCAGTATATTCACAGGATATGATTCTAGTAAAAAATTGCCTTTGATTCAATTAGTGAAATTAAATTAAAATTTCCCTATGCATACTCCGTACATATCCTCTATATATAATATACCGATAGAATGAAAATACAATAGAAATTAAACTGCGATAGACTAATAACCTTTTCCAAAAGTTGAATTCTCAATTAGATCCTACAGTTAGAAAATAAAATTTCTGTGTATGCTCAAAGAATTTGATTTTGAGCCCTATTCAAGTTTCCTCGAGCTACCCAAACTCTATTGCGCTACCAAAAGCTCCAATGAACTCACCAAAACAACATCCCCCCCAAACTTATGAAACTAACAGAGTTTAAATACCATAAAAGAGTTTGTTACAGATCCACAATTCATGGATACAACCCATTTTGAATTTTGTTATTCCTCTATGATTCACCTAACTATATGCTATAAATACTCAACATAATTAACTAATCTTATCCTATCTGTTACATTTGGAAACGATCGAGAATATTTTTTTTAATTCATACTTCTATTTCTAATAAAAATGTAACAAACATAAAATAAGATAATAATTAAATAATTAGGTTAACTAAGTTAGGTTATGAAATGAGGTGTCTCTTCATTTCAAATGTCCAAGCCATATTTAAGGCAGGGCCACCATTGTAACATATCATCCATTATCTTATCTATACAACCATTAATATACATTTTCCCTATGGCTTATCCGATATTCCAGATATTTTGGTGATTATTGTGTGGGCGAAATTATTGTTTGCTTCAGTGGTATCAGAGCTTTCGTTGCTCGATCTGACCTGTGGTCAACAAACTCAGACCTTGTCTGAAAAAAATACAGGGTTTCCCTGAGTCATAGGTCCTTGACCTTTTTCCTACCCTTAAAATTTATATATATTATAAAAAGAAAAAAAAAATTCAATCCTACTCCATCTAATCGTTCCCATCCAGATCTCCCTCCCATTCGGCGCTCTCCACCTCGCCCACACCCACCTCCACATACAAGCCCTCCGCATCAATCGGTACCGCGATCCACACCTCCCATCACAGCTCCACCAGCACTGCTCCATCCCACGCAGCTCCGCGCCTGCTGCTACTTCCTCCCGCTTGCCTTCCTACCTCCTAGCCATCGCCATCCTCCACCTACCCGCCTCCACGCTCCCTCTTCCCTCCATCTACCTCTCCTCCATCACGCAGCCATCGCCCCGTTCGTGCTCCATCTTTGCGCTGCAACCTCCCACTCGGTCCTTCCTTCACTCCCCCACCAACTCGGCTCCCTCCAGCCTTCCACCTGAGAAACCCTTCTCCCATCCGCTGCTCACACCACACCACCACACTCGACCTCCTCCATAGGTGCCCTCCTGCACACCCAACCTACGCAATCCCTCTCCCATGTGCTGTCAACATCCTCCATCTCCACTGCGCGCCTCACACGAGCCCTGCTCACGCTCCCAGCCTCTCCGCGTCCCCATTCTCCCACGTACTGCTCTATCTCGTGCGGCCTCATTTTTTCTGTCGCCCTCCATTGCTGCACTACCCCCAGCAGGCGTGTCATCCTTGCCTCCCCACGACCTGCACAAAACACAACCCAAAAAAAAAAAAAAAAAAAAAAATTATAATATAATATATATATTATAATTACAAAATATTATATTTATATAATATTTCAAAAAAAAAAAAAAAACAAAAACATACTATTCTCAAATTGTTTTATTATATAAATAATAAAATAACCATTTTATTATTATAAAAATAAAAATTATTATTATTATCTTTGAAGGAAAAAGTCCAAGAAAAAAAAATATAATAGTAATAATTATTATTATTTTATTAAAAAAAAATTATTATTTGTGGTGAAAAAAAAAGGTTATTTAACCTAATACAAAGAAAGCAAGTGGAAGAAAATCGAAGTAAAAATCTATAGTCTAGACGACCATTTATTGTCCAAGAAATAAGAGACCATGGAAGCTGGTTTGCAAGCACAAATCGAGAAATTAGAAGCCAAATTAAAGCGCTATCGAAGAGAGAATGAAGAATTACGACACACAAATACGAAATCGGAAATATTGATTAAATTACATCATATGGAAAAAGAGCGCAAGGAACAATTAATTTCTGACCAGAACAATCATATAGAAAAATTGTATGCCCAAATTAAGAAATTAAAAGACGAGAGTGATGCCCAAATTAAAAATTTAAAAGACGAAAGTGATTTCAATCAGAGACTAACAAATCAAGATATAAAGAAAGAAATAAGTGATTACGAAGTAGAAACAATCCGCTTGAACAAAATCATTAACAACAAGGATGAACAACTGACGCACATACGACAAAAATTAGCAGATCAAGAATTAGTGGTCGACCAGTATCGACAACAGATAAAAGATCTTCAACAACAAAATAGTGACTCTAAAAAAGAACAAAAGCTAGAGATCGCAAATAGTAATAAAATAATATCCAACAATTCTGAAGAAATTTTCAGATTAAGAAATCACAACAAAACCTTGATTACAAAAATCAAAAAATTGAAAAACAACAGCAAGAGGCGACAATCCAGTGAAGACCTAGAAGGGAAATTACTAGAAAAGCAAGAAGAAAACCAGTGTTTAAATAATAGTAATCAGGAACTACATAATCAAATCAAGGAGCTGGAAATTGAAAAAAAAATCGCAAGAGGAAAGAATCGAAAGAATTCTAATTCATGAACAATCTACTAAAGAACCAAGAAGCACAATCCAGGAAAATACATCCAAAAATCAAATCGAAGAAGTGAAGACAGTCCTCGTCACAGTCCAAAGGAAAGAAGAACAAACAAAACCTATACCTTACAGACATCCTAATTATAATCGTCATTTTGACCAACGACAGGGTCAAAATGAATATTCACAGAAGACTTATGTGGATATGCGAAAATATCGACATACTAAGCAACAATCGAGACAGATCGTTCCACAAAAAGATCTCAGAGCTCCGATAAAAATAGATCTAGGATGGACCACAAGAGATGCTATGCGACAATTCTCTTGGGGAATCCGTAATTCGTATCGGCTCATCTCCTCAAATGTCGCAAATACAAAATGGAAAGAATTCCGAGATGACAAGTTAAAATAAATCAGACATAAATGTCAAATACATCTTTGAGGACAAAGATTCCCTTAAGGGGAAGGCAATGTAACAAACATAAAATAAGATAATAATTAAATAATTAGGTTAACTAAGTTAGGTTATGAAATGAGGTGTCTCTTCATTTCAAATGTCCAAGCCATATTTAAGGCAGGGCCACCATTGTAACATATCATCCATTATCTTATCTATACAACCATTAATATACTTTTTCCCTATGGCTTATCCGATATTCCAGATATTTTGGTGATTATTGTGTGAGCGAAATTATTGTTCGCTTCAAAAAAATAGAAAATTACAAGAATACTCTAAGTATTTTCTAGAAACTTCTACTCTAACTCATCAAAGTCATTGAAAATTTCCTATTTGAGCTCATTCTTCTGCATCAGGTGGACATACTAGAAAAAGAAGGTATTCAAAACATAAACCAATGGTTTGGATGAAAAGATCTCAAAAAAATAGGTTGTTTAAAAAAGGCACTGAAAATCGACTCCAGATGAGGAAGTTGTGCTTGATTGAAAAATAGTTAAAGATGAACCCAAGAGAGACGTGGTAGGTAGAGGATTGACCCAACTGAAAAAATATCCCCGCTCCCCCTCTTCCCAAGCTTAACATTTTAAAATCGCTTTACATTAATGTTTCTTTATGTGAACCACTTTTGTAAAATAAGTGCACTTCACTTTTACAATGATGTTACTTCAAACATTGCATGCAAAAAATGAAAGACTTTAAGTGACTCACTTTTATAATTCAAGTGAGGTGCACTTTTACAATAAAGTAACTTAGAAATAGAAATTACATGCACTTTTAGAAAGGTAATTAACCAGAAGACTTGAACTCAAGACATCTTAATGAATAAAACAACTTTTAACCAAGTGAGCTAATATTAGAAGGTATGTAAAAGATTGAAAGGAGGAAGAAGTTTTTTTGTTTTGTTTCTTACTATTCTGTCTAAAAGTGCGTGCTTGATTCTTTTATTGCAAATTATTTCATATAAACTGAAACAAAAAAACTACAAAAAATATATATATGCCACACTTTTGGGATTAGTACTTGTTAGCTTGCCAAGAATGCCTACTTTTTGTTGGAATAATCAAAACCCATCCCAAGGACTTAACATAAAATAATTAATCTTTTTTATTAATGTCTTAGGTCCTACACTAGCTAGTTTGCACCTAATTCCATTTCTAAGGTTAAACTTGCCCAAACTGCCTCCTGGAACGAATTAGAAAGATCCCAGATAATATTCTAAAAACTCTGCAGTCTTCCTAGATTGGCAAGTGCGCAATTCTTTTTTTTCATAACTTTCCAACTTTTCTGTAGTTTTAAGGAAAAAAGCTAAAGCTAGTTTTAAGGTAGACTGCCTTGTTTTTTGCAGCAAATCACCTCCCTTATTTTCCTCATGTAAAAGCATGATAAATTCCACTTTCCGTCACTTATGAGATGTACCTACTCATTTAGCAAATTCATGAGCATCTTGACTTGTTTGGAAAGTGCTTTATGCACATATGGGGGATTTTGACTAGTTTAGTAATCATGCTTTTGTATTGATTCGAGGCGCATCCTAATGCTTTCGAATCCTTGGAGTATATGCATCATGAGAAGCCTATATCTATTTAATGATGGATGATGTAAATTAATATCAACAACAGTTTATGTTATTGAACATATTCAGTCTCCTTTTTTTAGACGTGTTTCTTGCATAGTTTTCAAGCAATTTTTTGAGTTCAATTGATATAAGATTGGGCCTAATTTCACATGGTATCAGAGCCTTGGTAGCTCGATTGTTATCCTCTTCCAATTCCTTTTTGTAGTTTCAATATCACTCACTGGGAGCACATACTGTTTGTTCAATGGTGCAATTGCTGAAGAATGGATCAATCTCAACAAATCATCTTAACTCCATTCAACTATTTCAAATGGAAGGAAAGGATGGAGATTCTAATGAGGAGTAAAGGCCTCTACAAAGTGACCATGGAAACTGAAGCTAATACTAATGTAGCAGCAGAGAATATCAAATGGAATAATAAGAGAGATGATGTGTATGGTCTCTTATGCCTCAGCATTTCCAGAGACCTTCTATTTCATATTGATGGTATTACATCACCAAATGAAGTTTGGGAGAAGCTTCAAGATTTATTTGGGAAGATAGATAAGATGAGGGGTCACCAATAGGAGAACAAGCTGATTTCATTGAGTCTAAGAAGATTCGAATCCTTGCAAGTCTACTTCTCCAAATTTAGATCGTTGGTTTTGCATCTAAAACAATGTGGTATTGATAAAGAAGATGAACAAATAATATTGGCCATCCTTTCGAATCTTGGTCCTGATTACTTGGTATTTTTTTTGACATTCCATTAAACCAAGTTGATAGTTCAAAACTGGAATATTCCTTCACTCAAAGATTTCATGGAATCCTTGACTCAGGAGCAAGACAAATTGGTCTTGATGAGAACCATCAAACCTTCCAAAGATCAAGCTTTTCCTGCTGGTGAAGCCTCTAGATTAAAAAGGAGACAAGTCTAAGTCTCAAGAGGAGTCCTCAAACTCCAAGAAGAAGAAATTTCAGAAGAAGAAAGGTAAAGGTGAAGGTGGCAAGTGTGCATACTATGGTAAGGGTTTTCACCCTGAAGTCTCTTGCATTAAGAAGCAGATCGATATGCAGACTCAACTCTTGGAGAAGAAAATTATCTTGCTTCCCGATGGCACAAGAAAGAAGGAAGGAGGATCCAGTTTCAAAGACAAGGAGATAGTTCATGCCTTGGTTGCAAGCACTGTAATGTCTCCTTTTTTTTATCATCGATTATGGAGCTTCTATGCACATGGTTTCAACAAAGGAATCCTTCTCATATCTTAATGATTTGAAGGGTCCAAATATTTTGCTGGGAGATAACTCAAAAATTGTAAGTAAGGGTAAAGCTAGCATTGATTTTGACCATGGTTCCTTCAATAATGTTTTGTATGTCCCAGGTCTTGCTACTAATCTCTTGTTAGTCTACTAGATGACCCACACTGGGTCTTTTAAAAAGGTTGTTTTCTCTCCCAATGAAGTTGAAATCTCTAATATTGCTAATGGTAGAGTCATTGCTAAAGGTTTTGTGGATCATAGTTTGAAAGTCTACAGGTTCTCACAATTCATGCATTTCTCTAACCCCTCTGCTCTCCTCACCCATGAAAATGAAGCAAGAAATATTTGGCATGATAAGTTTGGTCATATCAAATATAAATAGCTTTCATATTTGTGTGAAAAAAGATAAGGTTTCATGGTTTCCAAAGGATCCAGTCAGGGTTGCATTCTAGGAAAACATACAGAGCATAAGTATGAGAGAGTCAGTCATGAGCGAACCTATTCACCTCTTGAGATCATCCATAGTGAAATTGTTGTCCCCTTCCCTCATATGTCCATGAGTCAAGCCAAGTATGTATTAACCTCCATAGATGAATTTTCCAGGTACTGTTGGGTTTACTTCCTCAAACTCAAGTCTGAATTTTTTGACAACTTCAAGGTTTTTAAGGCCTTGGTTGAGAAGTAGTCTGGGAGGAAACTCAAGATCCTCATATATGATAATGGTGGTGAACATGTCAAGTATGAGTTCATTAAATATTGTGAATATGAGGTTATCCATATGCAACACCCTATTCCTTACATACCTCAACAGAATGGTGTGGTCGAGAGGAAGAATTGAAGTCTTAAGGAGATGGCTACTTGTATGATGGAGTCTTAGACTTTACCACCAAATTTTTGGGATGAAGCTATAAAATGTGGATCCTACATACATAATAGGGTGTCTCACAAGCAACTTTATGGAGTTACTCCTTTCAAATCTTGGAGTGGACAAAAGCCTGATGTGTCACATTTAAGGATTTTTGGCTCAAGGGCATGGTCAAGAATTCCATTGGACAAAAGGAGGGATTTGTAACCCCGAAGCCAAGAGTTCCTATTTGTTGGGTATTCTGAATATTCCAAAGGGTATAATTTTATCAACATGATCACTCAAAAATCCTTCATTGAAAGGAGTGTTCAGTTTGAAGAAGAGCCTCTGGTAGCAGCAAAAAATGGAGAGTCCTCCTCACCTCCTCCACCTTTGGTTATAAGTTAAGGAACTAATGAAATTTATGGTTCTGATATGTCTAATAATGATGATTTAATTTCATATCCAAACATCTGCACAAGGCCAAAGTGGGAAGCAAATACCATTCAAGTAGCTGGGGAACTAGATGGAAATCCTAGTGTTTCTAGGAGGACTAGATCTCAATTCGAGAGTGAAATTTCTATCAAGGATCCTTTCTTTACTGATAATGGTTTTATAATGATTGAATATGATACACAGACATATGAATAAGCATCTGAAGACCCAATATGGAAAACATCCATGAAGGAGGAATTTCATTTGCTCCAAAAGAATGACACATGGGAACTAGTCATTCTCCCCCCTAGGGAGAAAGCTATTCAAGTGCAAGTGGGTTTTCGAAAATAAATTTGTTGTCGATGGTTCTCCTATGAAGTATAATGCAATTTTATTGGATAATGGCTTCTACCAAGTCCAAGGAATTGACTACAATGAGACCTTTGAACCAGTTGCAAAGATGGACTCCATAAGACTAGTTTTGGCCATTGCAGCTTCCAAGCAGTGGGAGGTACATTACATGGATGTGAAGAGTGCCTTTATACATGGTGATATGAAAGAATAAATATATATGCAACAACCATTTTTTTTTGACTAATCCATCTCTTGTGTGCATGTTGAATAAATCATTGTATGGGATAAAACAAGCTCCCAAAGCTTAGTATGCCAAGATTGATGGATTTTTGCTATCATTGAATTATTGTAGATGAAAGTATGATCCAAATGTATATTTGAAACTGATTCATGGTTATTTAATCATTATTGTATTGTATGTGGATGATCTTCTGATCACAGGAAGTTCCAATAAAGTAATTGACTCTCTGAAGAGTGCAATGATCCATGCCTTCTATATGACTGATTTAGGATTGTTAAGCCAATTTTTGGAGCTTGAAATTTCTTAATAAAATCTTGGAATCAAGGTATATCAGTCCAAGTATGCTTCATATATGATGAATAATTTCAGAATGAAGGATTGCAAGCCAAGAAATACTCCTTTCCTTTCAGGAGTTAAGCTTGAAGAAGCGCAGTCAACTCCATTGGAAAACAACACCCTGTATAGGCAACTTGTTGGTTGTCTTCTTTATTTGACTCATACTCGACCTAATATATCTTATGCAGTGAGTGTGGCTTCCATATACATGGATCATCCTCATGACATCCATTGGAGGGAAACAAAAAGAATCCTAAACTTTGTACAAGGAACAAAAACTCATGTGATTCACTATGTTGCACAATCTAGCCTATAGTTAGTTGGTTTTATCGACTCTGATTGGGCAAGTGATAACACTGTTATAAAATAAACTTTTGGATATGTTTTTATGCTTGGAGATGGACCAATCAGCTGGTCAAGTAAGAAACAAAGTGCATTTGCACTTTCATTTACAGAGGCAAAGTATAGAGGAGTTGTGAATGCAACTACTCAATGTTTGTGGTTGTAGAGAATACTTGGAGAGTTTGGGATAGAGTCAGAGACTTCTATAATCATTTATTGTGAAAACCAGAGTACCATTCAAATATAAATTGTGCCAGTACCGAGGCAACGAATGAAACATATCGAGATCCATATGCACTACATCATAGGACTTATGCATGATGGGGTCATTGATCTACACTATTGTGCATCATCTGAGCAAGTTGCATACATCATCACCAAGATGTTTTATGAGAGGACCTTTAGCAATATCAAGTAACTTCTAGGGATAATTGATCATGTGGTGAAAATAGATTGAACACCATATTTCATACATTTGAGTTCATGTCCATTTTTAAAGGAGGATTTACCCACTTGTGGTTTTTCCTCTTTCCTTGTTTTGTATGGAAAAGCAGTATGCAAAGGGTGACTAAGCCTTGTTTCTAGGCCCTATATCTGTGATATTTTTCTGATATTGTACATTAAATCGGGATTAAGAGGGGGTGTTGGAATAATCAAAACCCATTCCAAGACTTAGGATAAAATAATTAATCTTTTTGATTAATTTCCTAGGTCCTACACTAGCTAGTTTGCACCCAATTTGATTCATGAGGTCAAACTTGGACAAGCCCCCTTCTAGAACAAATTATAAAGATCCTGCATAATATTGTGACAATTTTGCAATATTCCCATATTGGCAAGTGCACATTTCTTCCTTTTCAGGAGTTTTCATCTTTTCTGCAGCTTTAAGGCAAAAAGCTAAAGCCAGTTTTAAGGTGGTCTGCCTTGTTTTTTGCACCAAACCACCTTACTTCTTTTCCTCATGTAAAAGCATGATAAATTCCACTTTCCTTCACTTATGAGTTGTACCTACTCATTCAACAAATTCGTGAGCATCTTGACTAATTTGGAAAGTGCTCTATGCACCTATGGGGCATTTTGACTAGTTTAGTAAGCCTTGTTTTGTACTGATTCAATTAGAATCCTAATGCTTTTGAATCCTTGGAGTATATACATTATGAGAAGCCTATATTTATTTAATGGTGGTCGACGTAAAGTAATAGCAACAACAATTTATGTTATTCAACATATTCAGTCTCCCTTCTTGAGTGTTCCTTGCATAGTTTTCAAGCAATTTTGTGAGTTCAATTGATCTAAGTTTGGGATTAATTTCCACAAGTTTCCCACTTTTTCTAATTTACCGTGATCACACAAGGTTCACGACAAAGAGCATACACAGTAGAGAAAAACCCGTGCTCTTCTCTTTCTGATTTTCTGCGATCGCACAAGGTGCATGAAAAAGAGCATACACAGACATGGAAGGAAACAATCTAAAACAAAAAACAAACTTAGATTCAAAAAAAATATGAGAAACTATAATTTAAAAAAAATGTCACTGTAACAATATACCTTCAGATATGATGAAATGGTCGTATTTGGGGAAAATAGAAACCTTTTTCGATCAAACAAAAACTATTTTCCAATGGAAATGACTCTCCTTGTGCAATAGAACATCTCTCATAGCCCATAAATGCACAAAAATTTCAGAACCAGAAACCCTTTCAAAACTTCAGTAACATCAATTCAAGATCTAGATCATCAACGAAAGCGAATCTTCATAAACGCTCTGATACCATGTTCGAGTACACACAATACTTCCAAAATACTAAACACCTAAAGCATCCACTCACACAAACATATCATAGATCAAGACACCGATGTTTTCACGTGGTGTAAACCCTTGAAAGGGAAACACTCCATGGCCCCAACCAAATAGCTACTCGAGGAAGTTTATTATGCAAAAGAAAGAAAGTTACAAATGAGCTTATCATAATCGATCAACTAGCCAACACCTAGCCAATGGCCCTTCATGCTCTTTAAATAGATATCATGGACCAATAGGGTGTTAAGTCGCGGATCAAAGGTAGTTATGATCTAAAAGAGGATGATCCATCGAATAACTCTATGTCTAGAACATATCATAACCATCAGATTATATATTTACAAATGCATACTAAAGAAATGCACTTTTCCTAACATATATATTATAACAAGTTGATCTTAACTAACTCATAAGTGTCTAAATATCCTAACACACAATGCACCTATATTTTTGGAAAAAAAAAGAAGGGAGTTAAAGTGAGAATGAGAATCACCCTAAACTAACTATAATCCAAGGAAAAATCCAAACAAACAAGGTCGTCTAGTATTGGTCCCTACATGTACACCATCTATGTATGATACTAGGTTGTAGATCACTCTATAAAAATTCTTGTTTAAAAAATTGAAAACATTGAGTAAAAAAAAAAAATACATGAGAGTTTCACTTTTATATAAATGTTTGAACTTAACTATATAAACTAACCAAACATTCCAAAGTTTACTATTCACACATCAAACTATAAATATAGTTTTCCATTCATTAATCTAGAAGCCATATACAAATTTAAAAAAAAAATATTATAAAAGATTAAGTATCACTCCAAAATTTTGAATATAATCTCAAGTGAACCACTATAAATATAGTTTTTCCATTCATTAATTTATAGTTTTTCCATTCATTAATCTAGAGGCCATATACAAATTAAGAAATTTTATTACAAAATATTAAGTATTACTCCAAATTTTGAGTATAATCTCAAGTGAACCACTAACATAATAGAGAATCTATACTATTTATGAAAATACAATAACATTAGAGAATCTATACTATTTATGAAGATATAATAATATGAATACATGCCATAATTATTTGAATTATTAAACACACAAATAAAAATATGAATGTATTTAATTTCAAAAACTAAGATGTGAGGCCTATAAATTAAATGCTATTTTTAAATAAAATTTAAAACATTATAAATAAACACAATTTTTACCATACTATAGTATTTAAATATTTTTAATATATTTTTGGTAAATTTTAAATAAACTTGTAATAATGGTTTCAGGTTCAAGTAAAATAAACACAATTTTTACCATATTACTAAAATATATTTTTTATTAAAAATATTAAATGTTTTTTTAAATAAATTTCAAATAATAAGTAAACACAGTTTTTACCATAATAAGTATTTGGACAATTCAACGGACTAGATTCCTCGATAACCAGAACTCGAGATCAACGTGAAAGCCATATTTTACTATGGTTTTATTTATCATTCTTTTTTTGGTTAATACATACCGGCAATTTCTCATTATTGAGATGGGACAACACATTTTATTCTAGATCGAAAGAAAACCTGAGAGTGCAAAGCAGATTTGCAGAGCTGTTGCTTCTATGGCTATGGGTAGACTATTACATTTCTGTAGAATTTTTGAACATAAATGTAACCACCGACCCGCTAATAATCAACATGGAAACAACCAACCAATTTGTTTAAGTATTCAACTTGCAGAAAGGCTGACGTCACCCCTGGCTCCAAAGCCAGAGAGTAAACATCAACAAAACCAAACAAATAGCCTTTGTTAAATAAAGATGAAACTTTGTGTTGCAGTCGTGAGCATAAAATTAAAGTGATAATTTGCATTCACGTAATGTCTAAGTAATTTTGGCAACATTTAATGCTATGTAAAAAAAAGTCATTTCCATAATACTTTTAACTTTTAAAAAAATGTAATCAAACATCTAAGTTCATTAAAGCAATGATATTAAAGATAAACAACGAGCTTGAAGAATTAGTCGCTTGCATAAAATATTTCAATAAATGAAATTGAACGCTTAACGTGAAAGCTTTTTCATAATGGTGTGGGATGGCTACTTTTGTTTGAATCATACATGATTAGAAAAGCCTACGACTATCTGTAAAAAATCAGAAAGTTTATGCATGGGTTACTAAAAGAATAAAAAATAGACTATTTACAATCCATTTATATATATTATACAATTTTTGTGGAGTATAAAATAACATAAAATGAAAGCAAAGTTGAATGTAAAAGAATCCCGAAAGACAAAGATATGTCCAAAATCAGTTTTTTTATCAAAAGATGAAGTTTGACAGTCATTTAGTACAATAAGCCACGATAGATTTAACTTTTGAGAATAGGAGGTTTTTGAAACCCTACACAATTCTGAACAACTTAGGTTCATCCCGATGAAACTGAGAAAGAGGGGGTATTCCCTGTTGAGGTTGTCATGCAGTAACCTCAATACACATGAAAACGTTAGTGACAAAAATATATAAAAAGAAATAACAAACCTATAGGAAAACATAACATACCTCTGGTAAAAGGACACATTGCCTTCACCTTAATGGATGGACCTAAACTATAGTCTTACCTTCAATAGCCTCAGGTGTTAGGCTCATTGGCCATTGAGTATGAAGGGAAAAATGACAGAAGTGGAAAAGCTAGTAGTATCTGCCTCTTACCTAGGATGCAATATGTTGGCTTGGACAGATTCGTTGAGCTTTTAAATGCTGCAACAAGGCAGGTGAAGTGCTTTGGCTGCCATGAGGGAAAGCAAAGAGTTTCTGCAATTGTTGAGAGCTAAATAGTCACTTCACTTCATTGTTTGGTGTTCTATTTTCCATGTGCATCCAAAATGAGGGTGAGTTGCAAGAAACCGAAGCTCACCATGAGACATATGAAAGAGGTGATATGGGAAGCTTGAACATTGCTACATAAAGGCTCTTTTATGTTCTCTATAAATGCATAGTCTTACCCAAACTCAAAGGGAACATCAATGTTAATTAGTACATTATAAACATTAGCAATGAGAATGAACAATAATTCGAACTCATGAATCCATAAAACTTCTTGAAAACTTATCTCGACATATTTAAGAAGGATTGTTGCGTCGAGAGGCGCTCTAGAGCCTAGTATGGGAGAGCCTAGTATGGGAGAGATCTTGTAACTTTAAGTAACGCTATTTTTATTTTAATAACAAATAATTTTTCTAATTATAGGCCAAAATAAATGTCGGCTAGAAAAACCACCTAATACAGAGAAGATGTTGTAATATTCCTATCTAACAAAACAATAAAAAAGTAAAAATTTAATTATCCGTACAAAAAATAGAAGATGTTGTAATATTCCTACCTAACAAAACAATAAAAAAGTAAATGTTCCTACGTAACAAAAAAAAAAATTGAATTATCGGCAAAAAAATGTTGGCCTTACACATGGTTTTAAAACCATGTACAAGGCATTCTAAACAACCCATGGTTTTATTGTACATGATTTAGGAGGGCCTTCTAGATGGTTTTAAAACCATGTATGGAGAAATGTTGTAATGTTAGTTCCTAACAAAATAAAAATAATAATAAATACTATATGTCCGCCATAAATAATATTAAATATTAATAATGATAATATTATATGTGGACCTTAACTAAAAAGATGTGTCTTTTGGTTTGAATCAAATCAATGGATACTTAAGAAGAGATTTGATCCCTGCTTGATAGAGCCTAAGATTTGGATCTAGGCTGGTTAAAATTCAGTTTGATGCACCTAATTGTAAATCAATTAATAAAAGAGAACTTCCTCTAGACATTGTTTCGTCCTGTTTCGTCCTGTTGTGAAAAGAATTTCTTAACAAAAACAAAAAACAAAGCTTTGAGTTGTATACGCTCAATTGCTATCATGCCACATTCTGCATCTCATCTTAATACTTGTATGGGGAAATATCAGTATGAGAATGGACTCACTATGCCCTCGACTCTCAACATTTATATATAATAACTTCCAGTTGTCGAAAGCTACGACTGTGTGGAAGACTATGTGGAAGAGCAGTACTACTACTTTTAATGAAGCTCGAAATTCAGGCGCATTGATTTTGGTAAGCCTTCTATTCTCTTGTTATTATTTCCCAACTCTGAAAACCTGTTCGAATTTATAATTTGCTATAATGGCATCTTGACCCATGCGTGCAGTTCTGGTCTAGCGAGCTCAACCGTGAAGGGGAATGCTTGTCATTGTCCATTTGGCATTCAAAAGAATCAGCAGACACGTTCATGTCTGGTTCTATTCACAACAAGGTGAAGATTAGGGTAGAGAGATGGGTTCATTTAAACAAGGCGAAATAATAGATGGGAAGTTTGAAACAACCTCGGTTTTGAAGGTGAAATAACATAGGGGAAGTCTGAAATTTGACGATATTCACACAGAGCTTAATTTCTTTGTAGACCATATTACTTGTATGAACTTGGAATCATGCTGAACGAAATTGATGGAGATTCACTTTCCAGTATTTAGTACTCTGATGGATGGATATGCTGCTGACACGATGGATGTTTTCTATGGGTCCCTGTGGGAGTATGATATTTGATAGTTCGATGGACATCCAATCATTCAAAATGAATTTCATTGCCACAACAATAAGATTTTGGAATTAATGGAGTTGAGTTTCATGATGATTGGAACTAGAACCATCCAGCTTGTTAGCGTCAATGAAAAAGGACTATAATGTATATATTGACAAGAAACTTTGGTCCAGTTTGTATGCTATGATATTGTCATATCGTAGGTTTGGAATAAGATTTTAGGATGAGAACTCATCAAGTCATTGGTATTGAACTTGTTCGAATCCTAGGTTACATTATGTAGTCTAACACTAGATTCACTGATCTATAAAAATGCATTTTAATTTGACATTGGATTCACTCATCTCTACAACGCATTTTAAATTCACTATAGTGAATAATTATTTTCGAATTCGAAGTCAGTTTTGTTGTAAACGTAAGCTTGACTACCGATTCGCAACTGTCCAACATTAATATAGCTGCAGACAAGCAGTCGTCTCTCCGTCTAACACCCCAACCGAATAGCTCATCTAGCATCACCGATTAGTAGCCAAAGCTATAATAGAAGAAATTTATGAATCTCATGTTTCTCTCTATTATAAATAGAGCAGCATAGATTTATTTTAATCTCGATCTATCAAGTATCGAGAGGAATCCAATTTCCTGAGGTGTCCTTTTTTTTCCTGATTTAAAATGGATCTATGTTTGTTTAAATTTTTTATATTTTATTCAAGTTGAATTGTAATTATATTTTTCATTATTTTATTTTTTTAATATTTTTATTTGTCTGCTAGCATAACGTGACTAACCTCACATGATCTCCCCCATACTGGGTTGGAGAGCACCTCGCTTCTCTTGATGTTATAACGTGACTAACCTGACATGATCTCCCCCATACTGGGTTGGAGAGCACCTTGCTTCTCTAGATGTTATAACGTGACTAACCTGACATGATCTCCCCCATACTGGGTTGGAGAGCACCTCGCTTCTCTTGATGTTATAACGTGACTAACGTGATAGGATCTCCCCCATACTGGGTTGGAGAGCACCTCGCTTCTCTCCGTGCAATAACACCTCGGAGCTGCATAAGGCATAATTGTGAATGTATCTTCTTCTGTATAATAAAATTTGGAGCAACATCTCATAATTTTTCTATCTGAGTTATTGTTGTTGTATTTTATTCTTGCATTCTCTTCCTACAAAGTGGTATCAGATCAAGGTTGTGGAAGAGCATAAGTTGGTTGTAAAGCTATAAACTATGGTTGTGCAAGAGCTGAACCATGGAAGAGTAGAATTGTTTTTTGGTAATGTTGTTGTATGCTGAATGCAAAGATAAAACATTTGATTTGGTGTGATGTAATTGTTGGAGTTAAATTGTAGACATGTTGCAAGTTTATTGTTTTGGGAAGACATATTGTTGTTTTTGGGTCACCTGTGATTGATGGTTAAATTATAATTTTGTTAAAAGGATGCTGGGATATTAAGAAAAAAGTCAATTTTCACAAAGTAATGTGAAAGTACGATATTTAATTAGTTTGCATTGGTTGTGCCAAGTTGAATTGAGAAAGTGTTGTGAAAGTGATATATTTGTTGTAATTTAACTGAAGTATGGTGGGTGTGAGTAACAGTAGTCTCACTTAACCCCAAATTCCACAATTTAATGAAAAAAATGATGAATATTGGAGAATTAAGACGAAGACTTTATTTTGTTTGCACGAATTATGGGACTTGGTTCAGAATAGTTTTGCAGAGACACCAGAGGCACAAAAGGATCTTCTCAAAGAGAATAAGAAGAAGGATACCAAGACCTTTTTTTAATACAAGAAGTTGCAATGGAAGAATTGATTTTCCAAAGGGTTGCAATAGCTACAAGGTCCAAGCATACATGGGATGCTCTACAAAACTCTCATCAAGGTACTAGCAAAGTCAACTTGGTAATATTACAATTGCTTAGAAGAGATTTTGAAAATTTGCAAACGAAAAATTCTGAGACAATAAATGATTTTTTCACTTGTGCACTAAGTATAGTAAATGAGATAAAATCTCATGGAGATTCTTTGGATGATCAAAAAGTTTTAGAAAATATTTTGAGAAGTCTTCCTATTAGATTTGACCCAATTGTTGTAGCTATTGAAGAATTAAAAGATTTGTCTTATTGATGGTCTTATGTGGTTCTTACAAACCCATGAGCAAAGACTCAATAGGTCAAATGGTTCCTCTATGGAAAATGCATTCAAATCACAAGTTCAAGCTAGCAACAACAAAGGCAAAGAATCACTAATAAAGGTGGAGGAGGATTTGGTAGAGAAAGAATCAACCATCACAATAAAGGTGGAAGATTAGACAACTCTCATGAAGAAGGAGCAAATTCTAATTTCTTTGAAAGCATAAGAGGTAGAGATGGCAAACATTCTCATGAATTTCATAGCCAAGGACAAAGGTATGATAGATCACATGTCCAATGCCACTATTGTCAAAGAATTGGTCATTATGCACTTGAATGTAGAAAGAAGCAATTTGATATGAATAGGAAGAATGTAAATTTCTCAAGAGAAAATCACTCCAAAAATAGTGATTCATTGTTTATTACTTGTAATAGTGCACAAGAAAGCTCAAAAGAAGTATAATTTTTAGATAGTGGTTGTAGTAACCACATGAGTGGAAACAATGACATGTTTGCAAACATAAATGAATATGTGCAGTCTTAGTAAAATTGGGAGATGATAACAAAGTAGTTGTCATGGGTAAATGTAGCATAAAATTTGAAACTAAGCAAGGTGAAAAGAAACACATTCCAAATGTGTATTATGTCAACAATCTCAAACACAATCTAATTAGCATTGGGAAACTACTGCAAAAGGGATATAAAGTTTATTTTGAAAATGATGCATGTGATATTCTTGATTCACATAGAACGCTAATTACAAAAGTCCAAATGACACAAAACAAGATGTTCCCTTTAAGGTTGGAAAACAATTTGTATGTTGCTTTCAAAGCAATCATCTTAGATCAGTTATGGTTATGGAACTTAAGATTTGGTCATTTAAACTTCAATGGTCTAAATTTGGTGCATAGAAAAAACATGGTGAATGTTTTGTCGTTGATTTAACAACCAAACAAAGTTTGTGAAGGTTGCATCCTTGGTAAGCAGCATAGAGAATCATTTCCCATTGGTAAGTCATATAGAGAAAGAGCTCCACTTGAAATTGTGCATTCATATTTGTGTGGGCATATGCGTACGCCTTCTATTGGGAATATCTTGTATTTCATCACTTTCATAGATGATTATTCTAGGAAAACTTGGGTATATTTCTTGAAACACAAATCAGAAGCTTTTGAAAATTTTAAGTAGTTTAAAGTCATGGTTGAAAATCAAATTGGACACTACATTAAAATTCTAAGAACATATAGAGGTGGAGAATGTGTGTCCAATGATTTTTTGAGTTTTTACAAAACAAATTGGATTAAAAGGCAACTTCCAACTAGCTATACACCACAACAAAATGTTATTGCAGAAAGAAAAAATAGAACATAACAGAAATGTCAAGAAGCATGATGAAAGCTAAACATCTACCAAAAGAGTATTGGGTTGAAGTTGTATCGTGTACAGTATATATTTTGAATTGTTCCCCCACAAAGAGTGTCAAGGATAAAGTAGCATAGGAAGCATGGAGTAATAAAAAGCATAATGTTTCTCATTTAAGAGTCTTTTGGTGTATCGCATATGCACATGTTCCTATTGAAAATAGGAAGAAGTTAGATAATAAAGGAGAAAGATGTGTTTTTGTGGGATATAGTGAGCAATCAAAAGTATACAAGTTGTATAATCCTATCACAAAAATGAATATAATTAATAGAGATGTCAAGTTTCTTGAAGATAAAGAATGGATTTGGAATGAAAATCTACATCATCAACAACAATTTGAAATGAAAGATTTTGATGAAGATCAAACTCCTGACAATGGCTCCAGTTCACATAATACAACATCACAACTCAATTTGCTTCAAGATATCAGTTGTCAACACCTAGATATCACTCAAGTAATATCTCAAGGTCAGATGGAACTCCAGTGAAGACAAAAAGTCTCAAGGAAATATACGAGGTAACTCAAGGTAACGATGATGATGATTTGATTTCTGATTTTGCATTATTTTCTGTTGTTGATCCAATATGTTTTGAAGAAGCAATTAAGTATGAATGTTGGCAAAAGGACATGGATGAAGAAATTGAAGCAATAGAGAAAAATCAAACTTAGCAATTAGTGAAATCTTCTAGAATGAAAAGATGCAATAGGTGTAAAATGGGTCTATAAGACAAAGTTTAATGTTGATTGAAATGTATTAAAGCATAAAGCAAGGTTAGTTGCAAAGGGTTTTTCACAACAACCTAGAATTGATTACATTGATTCTTTTGTTCTAGTAGATGTTAGATAAGATACAGTGAGAACAATGTTAGCAATAACAGGGAATCATAAATGGAAAGTTTATCAGATGGATGTCAAATCAGCTTTTTTGAATGGGATATTACAGGAAGAAGTATATGTGCAACAACCACTAGATTATCAGATATTGGGTCATGAACCTAAAGTTTATAGATTGAAAAAAAACTTGAACTGGTATCAAACAGTCTTCAAGATCAAGGTACTGCTGCATTGATTCATACTTCTTGAGCCATGGTTTTAGCAAATGCAATAGTGAGCCAACTCTTTACATCAAGGTGAATAATCAAGGTAAGGTTTTAACTGTATGTCTATATGTTGATGATTTGATATTTACAGCAAAGTTTTCAATTGAGTTGTTTAAAACAACGATGAAAAAAGAATTTGAGATGACAGATTTGGGCTTAATGAAATATTTTCTAGGCATGGAAGTAAGTCAAACATATGATGGAATTTTTATTTGGCAAACAAAATATGCAAATGATGTTTTGAAAATGTTCAAGATGTTGAATTGCAAACCAACAACTACACCCGTGGAAACATGATTGAAATTGAGCAAAGAAGAAAGGGGACAGAGGTAGATCCAAGTTTGTTCAAAATATTTGTAGGCAACTTGATGTATTTGACATCAGGAAGGCCATACATTATGTATGCAGTCAGTTTGATTTCAAGATTCATGGAGACACTGAAGGACTCACATTGGAAAACATGGAAAAATATTTTGAGATATATAAGTGGAACAAGAGATTATGGCATCTTATATTCAAAATCAGATGATTTCATTCTAGTTGGCTACACAGAGAGTGATTTTGCACGTAGCATTGATGACAAAAAAAATACATCAAGGTATATTTTCCATCTTGGTTCATGAGCAATCTCACGAGCTTCCCCAAAATAACCTATTGTTACTCTTTCAACTACAAAAACATAATATGTAGTGACAACATCAACATCATGTCAAGCATTGTGGATAAGAAGCAGTATGTCAGATTTGATTGAAGATCAAGAAGGAGCAACATAAATTTACTGTGACAATAATTCAACAATAGAACTATCAAAAAATCATGTTTTTCACAGAAGGAGCAAGCACATTGATACAAGATTCATCTGAGAACTTATCAAAAATGGTGAAATATATATTGAATTTGTAAGTTTGAATATCAATCAACAAATATCTTCACAAAGGTGCTAGAAAAATCAAGATTTGAACATCTAATAAAAGGTTTGGGCATCATTAGGAAGTCAAGTTCAAGGGGAAGTGTTGAAAACATAAGCTTGACTACCGACTAGTAGTTGTCCACCAATAATGTAACCGCAAATAAACAATCGTCTTGCTGTCTAACCGCCTAGTCATCCAACCACCCAGCCGAATAGCTCATCCAGCTCCACCCACCAGCAGCCAAAGCCACAGTAGAAGAAATTTATAAATCTCTTATTTCCCTGCATTATAATTAGATAATCTTGGAGCTGCATAAGGCAAACTTGTGAATATATCTTTTTCTGCATAATAAAATTTGAAGCATCAGCTCATAATTTTTATATTTCATTTCTTTTTGTTGTATTTTCTTCTTGCATTCTCTACCTACATGTTTAATGTTTATATCAAACTAAGGAACTTGAAAATTGTACATGTAACTAACTATTTTCGCAACTGATATCGGTTACTATTGGCAGTGTCTCCTAACTCCTCATATTGCCTCCTACATTGAATCGCCATCAGTGGTAGTATTTGTCTTGAAACCGTCGTTTCACGAAAGCTTGATGCATTATTTTTGTTTCCTTAATCCATTCGAAAGAAGATGAAACTTTACTTCAAATAAAAGGTTTGGGGTTTGATTTTTGGGACTCCAGTCTGTTTTAGGTGCGATGACAAAATACANTTTTTTTGTTTGTAAGCAGAGAATCATTATATTACTGTATGATACAAAAATAGTTTATAATCGGTTTTGACCAGTTGAAAGAGTCATGCTGGATCAAGCCCTTCTTTAGATAAGTCAATCTGTCATGGCCTCTAGTCCTACCTCCCCTTGTCTCTTTTAATTTCTTGTTATCCAGACCCTTTCCCACATTGATAACATTCATAATAAAGTGGTTACATATGCATAAAGCCTGAGGCTGCGCACCCCAGTGCATGTTCAGAGATAGATACCTGGTGGTTCCTTCACTGTTAATTACCCCAACCCACTCAAAAATATTACATTTGGATACTATCAAAACCATATTCGTTATATGCATTAGATAGCCACATAACTACGGCCAATCACAGAATCGCAGAAATAAAAACAGGAAAATTTCCAAAAGTGTTGCTGTAACATCCCGGTTTTGACCTCGTTTGCATTAAATATATATGATGTAAATATTGTAATTAATCATGGTGTGGAGCTAAAGGCAAAAGTCCCACCATTGATTTATCGTTTTATGTTTCGGCAATTAATATCGATGCTGATGGTATTTTGTGCTAACCGACACATTATAATTTTGGACATCTTGTAAATATGCAATTTAATTAAATACCCATAGCTAGCTATGTCAATGCAATATTAAAAGAGATGGGGGCATGATTCCTAAGGATAAGGAGGGGGGAATATTTAACCTTTGGGGCCAATGGGGAAAAGCCAAATGTCAATAAAATAACCCATGGAGCCGTCAACCACCTTTCTTGTCTCATTCAACCAATCATTTAATTCTGCTAGAAATTGGTTGGGTTAGTTATTGCATGAGAATGGGCAAGGTATGGAAGTCAAAAATTCGAATTTGGGGAAGCACCCATTTTTGGAAAAAACGTTTTTGACTTTTGGGGAAAGTTAACACCCAAAAATGCATGCCCATTTGGCTATCCACCCATGTTCCCCATTTCCTCATGCAGTGGGAGCTTGGGAGTTGTTTTCCTTCACATTTTTTGCTTGCTTTATATGTTTCCTTCACATTGGGGACTCTTAAACATTTTTCTCACCATCATTCATCCACGTTGGGGCTCTCTCATGCAACTAGAAGTTTCCTATGTGTGGCATTTGTTCAGGTACACAAGGTACTCCCAAAAGGCCGAATACCTTTAGCAACCACTTCACACTAATAGATCACAGATCAACACACCGATGTTTGTCATGTGGTTAAAACCCTCAAGAGGGAAATAGTTCACGGCCCCAACCAAATAGCTACTTGGAGCAATTTATTATGCAAAAGAAAGAAATTTACATGAGCTTCTCATAATCGATCAACTATCCAAGGACCCTCCATGCTCTTTAAATAGAGATCATGGACCAATCGGGTGTTAAGCCACAGATCAATGGTAGGTATGATCTAAGAGAAGTTGAACCATCGAATCACTTTATGTCTATAGCATATCATGACCGTCATATTAGAATATTTACAAATGCATACTAATGCATACTAAAGAAACTCACTTTACCTAACGGATATATTACACAAGTTGATCTTAACTAACTCCTAAGTGTCTAAATATCCTAACATCCCCTCTTAAGAACAACTTGTGATAGGATTGAAGGATTTACAAAAGTGACACTATTAGGAGAAGGAAGGAGGCATTAGAGCCTATGCCCCCTTAAGGACACATTCCTAAACTTCTAACATAGATCGAAGTTTATAAAACTGTTAGACACTGAGAGGGGGGGGTGAATCAGTGTGAAGCCAATTTTAAATTTTTCTTAGCTTCTCACAATTAATTAACAATTCATCATTCAACCAATCTCATAATCATTTCATAAACTTTATCATTCACATATCATAGCATTTAAATCATCAAGAACCATAACCCAAAAGAACACAGCACAATGTAATTTTGTAATCTTTTTGTATTAGTTGTGGACCGGCTACAACCGTTAGGTAAAAATCAGCACCTACTGATATGAAGAGCACCTACTCTGCATCCAAGACCCTGCCTGGTTTTCTTAGACCCTGCTAAGAAGGGTTTGAGGTATCCTAACCTCAAAAGCAAGACAAGCTTGCATTTACAATTAAAGTTTACTGTTACATCAACTCATCAATCACTTGTCTCTTTAATCTGCTGTCAACTGTCTCAGCTCATGCTCATGTGCTCATCATCAACGCTGCTCACTATCTTCTCTGATCATCATTCTTCACTGCTGCTCTCATCACATCAATTCTACTGTAACACTGCTCATCATTCTGCCTTATGAACAATCCCCTGTCAACTGTCCAAATTACTGCCAGCTGCCCATAACACAGTCAACTCAATCAACCAAACATAAAGGTCTTCACAAATCAGGCTGTCAAACAACTTGTCATCAATTTGTCTTCATAATGATGGATGTCATACTGCTGTAGGTTTCTATCATCTTGCCACTTCATCAAATACAAGTTAGAGCTGCCATCTTTATCAAGATGGGGCTGTCCTCTCCCTCCTCAAGCCTCATGAACTAGGGCCATCAATTCTTCAAAAATTAGGACTGTCATTAAGCTTATGTCAGAATATCTTCAAGAAGTATGCTAATTCCAAGTTTGCTTAACAAAAGATGTTTGTCCAGTTTCCCATCATAATTCAGCTCATCAAAAGGTCTGCATATGTCAAAGATACCATCCTAGCACTCTTAAGTTAACCCTATCAATACACTGCCATTATCATGGCTTCCTCTTGTTATTTCAAATCAAACCATTATCACCGTGAGGCACTGAGAATTCCAATATGTTGTTTACATCACTGGCATTTAGATTGTTGCTAGATAACCCAGTCGTGAGATAATCTCATTCCATGAATGCCAAGGATGGTAGATAACCTTCCTCGTCTAAAGGCCTCTTCAGCAGTAAGAAATCAAGCTTCTGTCACTTCCAGATTTGGACTTAGCAGCAGCAATATTTCTCCAAATCCTTCATGGTTGTTGGACTGGGTTATGGGCCCACAACGCTTCTACTTGTTGCCTCTTAGAATATGACTTGATCTTTGTAATACAAGAACAAGCTTCAAAGATAAGACTTGATCTACATACCTCTTTACTGTCTTAGATTTGGAAGGTTCTTCACTCTCCTGAATTCGGTTGTTCCCAGAATTTGTCAAGAGATGTGTCAAGAAATGATGCTTTCCTTTTATCCTTTGTGACTGCCTCTGAATTACATGCTTAATAGACTTCAACAAAAACCTTTACACCTGCAAAAACAAGACATTTGTACTTTTTCTTTTACAAGAATGGTCATTCATCACCGAGGCATATCCGGATTTCATGGAGGCAAAAACTTAAAATTTCACGTCATCTTAGTAACTCAAATTCAGACACATTAACCTAAGACTTCATGCTACCTCATTGAATCTTCAGCTGTCAGCATAATTAAAGTCTGAACATAAATATCTCTGACCGCCAAACTGCCTCAAATATATCATCAAAGAAATCGATATGTTGCTGCTCCTGCGGCACCCTTGATCTTTCAGTAAGCTTGATAACCAGAACTCAATTTCTCCACCAAAGTCACAACCGTGGATGCCTTATCTCCAAAGATAGGGCACGCTCAAACAATGTGTGAGATCCTCAGGTCTATAGCCTTGGTTTTCTTCCATAGTCAATTATGCCTGCCGAAATTAGAGAATGAAATCCAATTTCAAGGTTTTCAACATTTGACAGAAATAGTCTTTTGATGCGGCTGCATTACTGCTCCCCTTCATACGAGTTTTAGAGCTGGAACATCCACGCACTCCACTTTACTATCATCTCTGTAATTTTGGATTGTGTGTTATACTCTTCAGTTACTGCGCTTGCCTCTCAGACATTATTTTTCCCTAGACTCGAGCTTTCTGCCTTCAATCTTCGTTTTTAAAAAAACCAGAACCAAAGACAAGTCCAGAAATGAACTGTCACTTAGCATGGGACTGCGCAAGCACTCCGAGATTGGTCTTAACTGTTTCCATGAAATTTGACTGCTGCTGCCACGAATTTCCTAGTCTGCTCCTAGCTGCTGGGAATTTCCTCCATCACTGCGGTTTTCTCAGTGATATACCCGAGATTCAGACCTCCTTCTCACCACCGAAATCTTCACAGAAATTCCACGCCAAAAGGAATGAGGACGTCGGCCTTTTTATACTAATTTTTCCATGAATATATTTTGAATCCGACTTTTGATAATTTATCAATTTTTATTTGGAGTCGACCTGCCCCCTTT
This sequence comes from Pseudotsuga menziesii, assembly GCA_001517045.1. Taxonomy (NCBI): domain Eukaryota; kingdom Viridiplantae; phylum Streptophyta; class Pinopsida; order Pinales; family Pinaceae; genus Pseudotsuga; species Pseudotsuga menziesii. The sequence continues at coordinate 151,594 of LPNX010512197.1, read as the reverse complement.
TTAATTTTTTAATTTTATTTTTGAAGCCAACTTGTTTGAAAAATGTTGAAATTTTGTTTGGAGCCGACCTTGCATAAACTCTTCATTAGCACATTTAGAGTGTTTCAAACAAGATTGTGTTGACTTTACCCACGAGTTATCTTCAATATGTCAAGGGCTTCTTCCTATGCAAGAAACAAATTCTAGAACTATCAAATATGGGTCCAAGACCCAAGTCTCCATGACCATTTCAACAAATGACACAAGGAGATCAAGTGCAAGCACTAGTACCAACCAATGCATCAAAGACTTCATCAAAGTGCCATCATGCCACCATATGAGTTGGTGCAAAGACTTCCTCATGCCCGAGAACCATCTCCAAGGGTTCTGAGACCCCATGAACCTTCAAGAAAGCAGGGACCATCAAATCACCAAGTGAGGGCGCTTCATGGGCTTCTTCAACATCCATCAAGGCTTCAGGACCATCTCCAAGGTCTTCAGCATCATCAGCAGGGTCTTCAACATCTTCAGCAAGGTGGTGGCTTCAAGATTCAAGCTTATGGGTACAGGAACCTTGTCAATTGGGTACAAGGTGCTTCAAAGCACAAACCGACTATGTAAGGGATCAAGGCATTGCAGGTGGGACTTGGTGGCATCAATGAAATCCCGTGGGGCCACTGCAAGTCCATGTTGGCATCAATGACAATTTCATCAACAAAAACTTCGCTTCTGTAAGAGACTTGGTGAAGATGTCTGCAACTTGATCATCTGTAGGGCAATAAAGCATTTCAAGAACACGATCATGAACAAGATTTTTGATGAAGTGCATGTGTAGCTCAATGTGTTTGCTATGTTGATGTAGAACTGGATCTTTGGCAAGCTTGATGGCACTTTGATTGTCGCACCAAAATGGAGTAAGATGTTGCTATTCGAATCCAAACTCTGAAAAGATCTGCCGAAGCCATAGAGTTTCCTGAATGGCATTATCTATGGCTCGATATTCTGCTTCTGTTGAAGAAACAACACGAACTTGTTGTTTCTTACAAGCCCAAGTGACAGGTCCAGATCCCAGAATGAAAACATAACCTGCAGTAGACTTTCGATCATCAGGATCACCGGCCCAATCTGAATCAGTGAAACCAACCAACAAAGGTTTCCCCACTGTACTGTAATGAATCCCAAATTGAATTGTACCTCGAATATATCGAAGTATTCTTTTTGCTGCTTTCCAGTGACTTTCATGAGTAGTTTGCATATAACGGGCAACACGACCAACAACAAAGGAAAGGTCAGGATGGGAATGGGTCAAGTATAAAAGACTACCAACAAGCTGACAATACAAGGTGGCATTTACTTCAGGGGAAGTACAAGTGGCAGAAAGTTTGACTCCAGACTGAAAGGGAGAAGGGGTTGGTTTACAATCTTCCATGTGGAAGTGACGAAGAAGGTCACACGCATACTTAGACTGGGAAAGAAAGATTACTTCTTTGGTTTGCAAGACTTGAAGACCAAGAAAATAATGCAAATGTCCTAAGTCTGACATTTCAAAATTTTGCTTAAGACTGGATTTCACATGGGTTATAAGTTTAGGGTCACTACCAGTAAGGATAAGATCATCAACATAAAGAACAAGTATGATGAGATGGTTTCCTACTTTCCTGGTATAGACATTGGGGTCAGAATGGCATCTAGAAAAATCAGTGTCAAGGAGAAAGCTATCTATTTTGACATACCAAGCTCTAGGAACTTGCTTAAGGCCATATAAGAATTTCTTAAGGAGACAGACAAGGCTAGAGTTATCCTGAACATATCCAGGAGGTTGTTCCGTGTAAATTTCCTCCTGTAAATCACCATGTAAAAAGGCATACTTGACATCCATTTGATGGACTTCCCATTTATGTAAGGATGCAAGGGAAAGAACAAGGCGGATGGAATTCATTTTTGTGACAGGAGAAAAGGTTTCATTGTAGTCAATCCCTTCAACTTGAGAAAAACCTTTGGCAACTAACCTTGCCTTAAGTCTTTCAACACTTCCATCTGATGCATAATAAGTTCTGTAGACCCATTTACATCTGACAAGTTTTCTTCCTTTTGGAAGAGGAACAAGATCCCAAGTATCGTTCGCCATTAAGGAATGATATTCTTCATCCATAGCTACATCCCAATATGGATTTCCTGAAGCTTCTGCAAAATTTTCTGGATCATGATTCTCGGAAACTTGAGCCAAAAGAGAAGAGGCTCGCTGAAACTGAGAACGTGTTCGACGTTGATCTCTAGGATCACCAGCAAGATCACCAGCTACTTTACATGTTGAACGGACCCATCGAGGAAGCATTGGTGCTGGTGCATTTGGAGGAACATGAGCAGGCGGAGGTGGATTTTCATCTTCAATGTCATCATCAAAAACTGGAGTTGGAAACCTGTCAAGGAAGTTGGAAGAAGAAGAAGGCACAATCGCCGAATCAGGCTCGCAGGCCAAAGATGGCACACCCTCCAAGTTAGGCTAGCCAGCCAAAGATGGCACACCCGTCAAGTTAGGCTCGCAAGCAAAGATATTTTCATCAAATTTAACATCTCTTCTAATGATTATATCATGAGAATGTGGTTGAAGAAGTCTATAAAACAAATATGCACTTTTCACTTTTAGGCTGCAATGCTTTCTGTTTTTCATCCAGAATGTGGGCTCATTCTTCACAGCCAAACACATGAAAGTGACTTACATCTGGTTTAATTTTACTCCATGCTTCTCCCGGTGTTATACCTTGTAAAACTTTAGTGGGTGTGCAATTAACTATGTAATTTGCACAATTTATGGCCTCAGCCCAATATTGAAGGCTTAGTCCCTTAGATTAGATCATACAATTAGCCATTTATTTTAAAGTACGGTTCTTCCATTCAGCTACACCATTTTGCTGTGGTGTATATGGAACAGTGTGTTGTTGTGGGATTCCTTGTTCAGTGTAGAAAGTAGTGAACTTGTTGTTAACATATTTTCCTCCATTGTCAGATCTTAACTTAATAATTTGATGACCAGATTATTTTTCAACAAGAGCCTTGTAGGCCAAGAACATGTTAAATACATTGCTCTTAAGTTTTAGGAAGTAAACCCAAGTGCGTTAGGAGTAGTCATCAATGAAAGTTAAGAAATATTTGAAACCATAAAAGGATGTAGATGAAAGAGGGCCACACAAGTCACTATGCACAAGCTCCTAGGGAACCGAGGCGTGCCAAGAGGCACGTTTGTCAAAACTGTTCCGATGATGTTTTTCGAGTACACAACCGGAACAAACACCATCTTTACAAGATACCATTAGAAGACCAATCACCATATTATCTTTACATAGTTGTTGCAATGAGCGATAATTTAAGTGACCAAATCGCTCATGCCAAAGTTTGCTCAAGTTATCACTATGAGCAACAAAAACTGAAGGAAAAGTTGATGACCCAAAGTTGTTAAATTTGTACAACCTGGTAATATCATCAACAATTCCAGTAGCAAGGACATTTTGAGGATTTTAAAAATCCTTGATTACAACTTGGTGAGGTGTAAACGTCACAGTTTTACCTTCACTCGAATGAGTAATTTGATAGACTGATAACAAATTGTAGGAAATTTTTGGAACACATAGTACATCACTGAAATGACCATTTTCTACTGGAACTGTTCCAGATCCTACAACACTTAGAGATCTATCATCACCAACAAATATTTTCTTGGTGTTACATTTATGCATAGTAGAAAAGATGGTTTGATCCTTATCCATATGATAGGTCCGCTCCAGAATCAATAAGCCATTCAATTGAAGTAGAAGAAGAAGATGGAGTATAAGAGTAACCAGAAGCACAAAGTGCATGTCCATGAGAGGTAGATTCTAAAGATGAATCTAGGCTGATGTGGTGCTTCTTCATTGCTGCTTCCAAGGATGCCATCTTCTTGAAACACTTAGATTCATCATGATTATCTTTTCCACAAAAATTGCAATGACAATCAGTCTTCTTTCCTTTTGGCTTGAATCCTTTGTCATTTTTTAAAGAATGAGCTGACTGAGAAGGTTTGGGACCCTTATTGTTTGGCTTATTATTGCGAAAATTTTGTTTCTTTGGAGGCTTGGACTTTTCTTTCTGTTGGGACAATAAGGCTTTCCTAGATGTATCTACATTGTTAATTATTTCAAGATGAATGAGCTTATCTTGCTCTCTAATTAAGGAATCACAAAAGGATTCAAGACTACGCTCTTGATAGTTAGCTATAGTCAATGATTCTTTCATGGAGTAGAATGTAGATACAAAAACAGAATATGCAGGTCCAGGTTTGGAAAGAATATGATAAATACATTGTTTGTCTTATTTCTTAATCTTGCATTCTGCACATAAGAGTCTAAGAGTTTTATACTCAGATAAAATCATTTGGATTCAAGGAAATCAACTCATTCTTAAGTTGATGACTCCGAATTTCATTGTGTTTACCAAACACAGATTCCAATTTTTCCCAAGCTATATCAGGTTCATCAATTCCAGATATGTGGAATCACAAATCAGTAGAGATTGACATCCCAATCAATCCACGAGCTTCATCACATCTATTTGCCCATTTAATTTTCTTATCATCATCAGTGGGTTTTGTTTCTTTCCCCAAGGTTATCCCGAAAAGTCCCCTACTTCGCAAAACATCCTCCATACAAGATTTTCATGAGAAATAGTTAGAACTTGTAAGTATAATATCACAAGGGGTAGCCATATTGTAAACTAATGGTTGAAAGAATAGAAACTAACTATCAGCCATACTGTAAAATAATGACTAAAAGAATAAAATCTAACTGTCTAGATGCAAAGAGCTCGAAAAAATATGCAGTTTTAAAAAAAATGGCACTGAAAACGGATTCTAGATGATGAAGTTATGCTTGATCAAAGAAAATGTTGAAGATGTCCCCAATAGTGACGTGGCAGATATTAACTTGACCAACTAAAAAAAAGAACCCCTCTCTTCCCAAGATCAACCTCTGGCAATCACTTTACAATAAAGTTTCTTTTAAGTGAATCACTTTTGTAGAATAAGTGATGTTCACTTTTACAATAATGTTACTTTAAATAGTGCGACAATAAATTAAAAGAATTAAGTGACTGACTTTTTTATTTATTTTATTTTATTTTAAGTGAGATGCACTTTTACAATAAAGTAACTTGAAAATAGAAATTGTCTGCACTAAAAAATAACTTAATAAGACTTGAACTCAAGACTTATTAAGGAATAACGCAATTTTGGACCAAGTGGGTTAAGTTTAAAAGGTACGTAAAAGAATGAAAAGAAGAAGGGTTTTTTTTTTATTACTCTTCTCTCTCGTTCTCTATGCTTGCCTTTTTTTCCTGCAAATTACCAAAAAAAAACGAAAAATAAAAAACAAAAAAAAACTTTTTCCACACAATGGGGTTAGATCTTGGTTAGCTTACTCGAAAAGTCTATGTTTTCAAGTTTTCTTGCAGTTTCTGATTTGTCGTGATTGCACAAGGTGCACGGCAAAGAGCATACACGGCCAGGGAAGGCAACAGTCCGAGACTAAAACAATAAAGATCTAATAATAAAATTGATAAAATATGAGAGATATAAAAAAAATAAACAAATCCGTCACTGTAACATTATACCTTCAGATTGCCGAAATGAGTGTTTCTGGATCAAATGGAAATGGCGCTCCGAATGCAATGGAATACCTCCCATGGGACACAAATGCACAGAAACGCCAGAACCAGAAACCCTTTCAAAGTTTTGGTAACACCGGTTCTAGATCTTGATCAAAACCGAAAGTGGCTCTTCATAAACGCTCTGATACCATGTTTGGGTACATAGGGTACTCCCAAAAGACCGAACACCTTTAGAAACCACTTCACACAAATAGATCATAGATCAACACACCGATGTTTGTCACGTGGTTAAAACCCTCGAGAGGGAAACAGTCCATGGCCCCAACCAAATAGCTACTTGGAGAAATTTATTATGCAAAAGAAATAAAGTTATATGAGCTTCTCATAATTGATTAACTAGCCAAGGACCCTCCATGCTCTTTAAATAGAGATCATGGACCAATCAAATGTTAAGCCACGGATCAATGGTAGGTATGAGCTAAGAGAAGTTGAACCGTCAGATCATTTATGTTTAGAGCATAGTGTGACCGTTGGATAAGAATATTTACAGATGTATACTAATGCATACTAAAGAAACACACTTTACCTAACGACAAAGAGCATACGTAGCTGTGAAGACAAGAAAAAAAACTTTCCCTTACTGTTTCTGATTCGCCGTGATTGCGTAAGGTGCACGAAAAAGAGCATACGCAACTAGGGAAGGCAATAGTCCGAGACTAAAACAGTAAATATCTAATAATAAAACTGATAAAATATGAAATATTTAAAAAATAACAAATCTGTCACTGTAACATTATACTTTCAGATTTGTCGAAATTGGTGTTTCTGGAACAAATGGAAATAGTTTTTGATGAAACAAAAAACTATTTTCCAATGAAAATGACGCTCCGGACGCAATGGAATAGCTCCCACGGGCCATAAATGCACAGAAAATCCAGTACCAGAAACCCTTTCAAAGTTTCGACAACACCGGTTCTAGATCTTGATCAAAACCGAAAGCAGCTCTTCATAAATGCTTTGATACCATGTTCAGGTACACAGGGTACTCCCAAAAGATCAAACACCTTGAGCTACCGCTTCACACAAATATATCACAGATCAACACACCGATGTTTGTCACGTGGTTAAAACCCTTGAGAGGGAAACAGTCCACGGCCCCAGCCAAATAACTACTTGGAGCAATTTATTATGTAAAAGAAATAAAGTTACATGAGCTTCTCATAATCGATCAACTAGCCAAGGACCCTCCATGCTATTTAAATAGAGATCATAGACCAATCGGGTGTTAAGCCACGGATCAATGGTAGGTATGATCTAAGAGAAATTGAACCGTCGGATCACTCTATGTCTAGAACATATCATGACAGTCGGATTATAATATTTATAAATGTATACTAGTGCATACTAAAGAAACACACTTTTACCTAACGGATATGTTACACAAGTAGATCTTAACTAACTCCTGAGTGTCTAAATATCCTGGTTACATTGTGAGACTCAGCCATAAGTTTTAACCTAAATGTTTTTCTTACAGATAAACCTAATTTGACAAACAGCGTACAATTCATATCATGTGATACTGGATGTTTTCTCTTCTAATATCTAATTTTTACAAGTCGAATTCCCATGTTTAATTTGGCAAAAAATATTATATTTCCATCACATAAGCTAAAATTGATTTCAGTTTTTTCTTATTCAATAACAATTATTGCATGTAATAGTTGTAGAACACTCTATAAAGTTTTATTTAAAGTAAATGATGATCATAGACAACTTGGGATTGAGATAATGTGAACTTTTATGCAACTACATTCACTTTTTTAAACACGTCTGAATACGCGATTGCAAATTTGAGCAGTTTTAACCTTTAATTGTTATTAGGATAACTTATATTGATTTATGCATGGCAGACTTAGCTTGTTTATGTAGATATAAGAGAATAAATTATGCATTATATATAAAAGTCATTATAGTATGAATTTAATGTATTAAATTTTTATTAGAATAACTTATATTGATTTAAATGCATGGCATAGACTTAGCTTGTTTATGTAGATATAAGAGATAAAATTATATATATATATATAAGTTTTTATAGTATCAATTTAATGTATTAAAGGAAGTAGTGAAAGTGTTATGTGTGTTGTGAGTTCATTGGTGTAAGTTTGGTTAACTTTGAACATTTAGTTAGTTAGTTAGGTCATCTTTCAAGATTGCAAGATATTATTTGTGTGGATAAATGATCTCATGTGAGAGTCTTTACCTATTTTCTAAAAACTACTCCACAACAACTTTATAGTTTTGTTACATTTTAAATTAAAAATTTTAATTTTAATAATGTGTATTCTTTATAATATTTATTAAGAAATGTTTTTTATATTTTATATTGATTTATTTTTTATTTTAAAATGTATTATTTTATATTGATTATGAATTTTAGTATTTAAAACTATAATAAGTTTTGTTCAATAGATTATTTAAAAGGATAAAACCATTCTTATTTCATTCATATTTATAAGGATAAATACATATACATACTTGTTAATAATTAACTAACAATATGCAAATCCTAAGGTTAATATTTATAGCATTAGGCCTCTATGACAAAGAATATACAATAAATAATAACCCATATGTCAAATCCTAAATAGTAAAACAAACAGTTCTTTTGTTATTAAAAATCCAATGCTATCATCAACTTCATTCCATTGTTTGGTTGGGCAACACAAGAACAAACAAATTCTACTACCATCTTTTAGAAGAATTTTGGAAAGGACAAGATAACAAGGTGGGTAAACAACCTTGGGTGATTTAGAGCATTTTGGAGAGAGAAAGACAACAAGGTGGGTAAACAAGGTTGGGTGCTTTCTTGGATAGAGGCATCTAAATATTCCATTCTCCATGCTATCCTTGAAAAACCAAAGTTTTCGAATACCTCAAAGTCTTGGTTCACCACATAATTAAGCACTACATGATAACACAAATCCACCTAAATATTACAAAACAAAATAATACCAATGTATTTTTGGAACATAATTTGAAGTAAAAATTACTCATAAAACCATGATGTCAATGAACCCTTGTCACGGGCGCAACGGCAAGAGAAAGAGAAGGCAATGATCCCACACCACACCAAATTAGAGCTACAATGACATGAATAATATTTTCTAACACCACATTAAAGGTAGTTATAGTCATTGTAGGACATGACACAACAAGAAGCTTCTTCCCCTCCTCACAATAGCCCTACACCTACATGTCATTAAGTGACGAGACTTGAAGGCTTGGTATTTAATCGAGGATTTTAGAATTTCCCATACATCTTCTTATGATCATAGCAAATATAATTGTAATCAAAAGGTTGCAACAAAGAATAAATATTATACAATCACATCAAAAGGAAATTAACATCGCTGGGCCTTTAAAGAGATGTTACTCCCCCTTCCATAAATTCCAAAGAAACAAATATAAAATAAAATGACTAAGAAAGGGGATAAATCTGTTAGAGGGATAATGTAGGAATGAAAGTATGCTCATCGATTATGCATTTGAGTGTAATATTATTGTCTTTGCGTCATGTTGTATCAGGAATTTCTTTTATTTATTTTAGCATTTTTCTCATTGGATCAAGTATGTGATAGACATTGCATTTTATTGATTTGATCAATTATGTGATAGACATTGCATTTTATTGATTTGAGTTGCTTAAAATTATTTAAATTCAATTATTGTCGTCCATGGAGATAAAAGTACAAACACAATGTTATAATGAGAAAAATATTAATGAAAATTTTATTTTATTTAACTAAAATTTAGTAATTTTTTCCATGTATACCTCATAACATTGGTCTTCACTTATTACTTCTTTATTATATAAAAAATATAAGATGAATTTGTTACATAATATTTTCTAATACATAATTTCTTTACAACGTCTTTTGCTTCCACATTATAAGGAATGCTAATTGCACTATCATTCTCCTTTGAATTCTATGCAAAGATGAAAGGCACTTCATATGTCTCACTTTGAAAAAAAGATACATGTCTTCATTCTCTATCCCTTTCACACTTAAAATTGCAACAATTAATCCTTAAACTCCCCCTACTAAATGAAAATACAAATGTTGATTTCCAATATAATTAGAGTCAAACTTTATCACTACCTAGCTCTTTATTGTTTTAATCATGTATGTATACTTTCTCATATGAAAAATTAATGTACATTTCACCATCCATTACATATGTTTCTATTTATTGCTTATTGGTATTTGTATCAAGTTTTCCTTTCAATATCATTGACTACTATGTCTACCATAGATTTGTTAAACTTGATTTCAACGTATAAATTATATTATCTACATACAAACAACTTTTTCTCATCTTACAACATATCGAAATTCTCTTAGGCATTTCATTTCTCCCACTTTAGGAGTATGCTAGTTAATAAATATCCCTGTGCTTTTTTTCTTGATATTACAACTTGACAACTTGAAAAATGTTAAAATAGTATCATAAAATATTTTATATTTTCTTAGTCATAAAGGTTTGTGGTGATTTCTAAAATATGTTAAATACATATTTAAAAGTAGTAATGAAAAAGTCAGGTGTTAAACAGTTGGTTAATTCGTTTTTGTATTATTATTATTATGTTAAATTCTTTAATTATATTTTATTTTTACAAAATATATTTTTGATAATGATGTAATTGATTTTTTTTTTTTATATTATATGTTTGTAAGAAGTTGGTTTGATTTATTTATCATTTGGCTTTTATGGTAAATGAGAGACTTCCTAAAATTACTTTAAACTCAAATGAAAACCAATTACATTATGGCTTGGTTAAACCATTGGAGCAATGAGGAAAATTTAGTCATTAAGAGAAAATTAAGATACTATAAGGATGTCATTAATTCTAACTTGGAATATTAGAAGTATCTCTCGGTAGTAACTAGCTCAGTGAAGAAAATTAATATAGCCAAGATTAGAACGAACTCTCATGAACTCCATAGTGAAACAAAACTTTGGTTTATTCCTAAAACTCTATGGGTGGAAAGGGTTTGCCATCTGTGTGACTCTATGAGCTTTAAGGATGAAAATCACTTTCTCTTAGAGTGTCTTGCTTGCACCCACATTATATCTAAGTTTCATAGTATTTGTTACAATACAAACCTTTATAACCTTCTTACCTGCCAAAACTATAGTGAGCTTGGAAAGCTTCTTGGCAAGATTTTTGAGCTTAAGAACAAGATTTTAAAGTAGACCAAATATTATTGTTCTTAAAGTCTGATAGACCAAAGTTGGTCTAAGTGAATGTTAATCATCATCATCATTATAAAAAAGTAATGATCATTATCATCATCATAAAAGTTTGTATATGTTTAATTGATTTTGATAAGTCACCAAATTAAAAGGATCAATCATGTTTTAAGATTTATACTTAAATTAAATAATATTTATTTTAATAATGTTTATTGTTTTTTAAAGATAATTTATGTAAAAGATGTTTTGGATTTTTTATATTGATATTAATGATTTTCCTATAGTATTTTTAAGGTATTTTTAATTTATTTTTAAATTTGTATATTCAATCTCAAATGAAGTTGTAAAGTAAATATTTGATTTTAAATTTTTTTTTTTTCCGATGGAAAGATCTATAGGAAACTCGGCAATACTTCCCCACATTCGTGGATGGTAGAGGTGGTAAACCGGCGTCCATCCTAGTAGTAGGCCTAACCCCAGAGGACTCAAGGCTCGAACCCGTGACCTCCCCTCGAACCGAGAGAGTGTGCGCACGTCTTACCAATTGAGCTAACCCTTGGGACTTAAATATTTGATTTTAATTTGAAGTAAGGAAGAGAACATTTCTCCTTCCTAGCTATGAAGGGTTTAAAAAAAAAAAAAAAAAAAAAAAAATTGTTTATTAAAATATTTTAAAAATATATTTTATTTTAATAACATAAAAATTTACTAAATTTATTCAAATATATAAAATTAATACAAAATTCATTATTATTTAAAAATTAAGTTATAATAAAATACAAGTAATACTTAACTATAGTTTTTTTTTTTATAAATATATAAAATCAATATTTATTATGAAAATTTTAAATTATAAAAATTATGTATTATAGTTTAATCCATGTTTTGCCAAGGCACTTGCTGCTAAATTCAAGTCTTTGGGTCCGGGTTAAGCGATCATCTCTGCTTTTGGGCTCATTGGTGACTGGATCACATGGAAAATAGGCAATAGTAAAAGAGTTTGGATAAGGCAAGACTCATGGATTGGTTGCATATACTTCTTGAGATTTCTTGATAAAACGACACACTCCCTAACTGACCATGGACTAATATTTCTTCATCAGATCCAACGGTATGGCAATAACAATCTCTTTAGACAATCTTGGCTTTCTGCAGATGAATTAGGTCTTAATGACTTGGAGAAACCTATTTGAGACAAATACATACAAGACCCCTTTCTGACAGCAACGTCTTTCTGAATAACAAGGAAGATGTCTTGCTATGGGCTAAGAATGCAAAAGGTGGCAACTACGTTCCAAAATTGAGATATTTGGCTCTCAAAGAGGAGGAGGATCTACCACTTCCCAATTGGTGGTGCATGAGCATTTGGCAACTACACTGCCCTTACAAGGTTAAAATTTTCTTTTGGCTTGTACTAGAGGGTAAGATCCCTCTTTGGGACATACTAGTTCACATATTTAAAACACGCCTTACTAGATGCCCTTTATGTGCCTCTACTGCAGAAAATATTGCACACCTTTTTATATTCTGCCCATACATTCTAGATATGTAGCATCAACTTGCTACACACACTGGTGTCCCTTTTGTTTGGAGTGGTATTGGCATTCATAGTAAAAAAATGTAACATTTCATAATTTTGTTGCACTCCTAGTCTTCATCATTTGGGGTGTTTGGCTTTCCAGGAACAATGTTATCTTTGAAGATTCTCTCATTCCCTCGCAAATTTACGCTGGCAATTGTTTTGGCACCTTCAAATCTTTCCCACAAGGTGACTCTATCAAGACTCCAAGGATCATCACATAAGAACTTATCAATAAAACTCTCCCATGGGCATATGTGGATGGACATGCACAAGGCCGACCGAAGATCGACAGTCAGAGTATTTTTTAAGGATTCTAATATTATACTTAAGTATAGTTTTCTAGGCGATTGTTTTCGATTGAAAAAAACATGTTTATAGACAAGTAGGCGAATATTAAATATGAAACATAAACTTAACACTGAAATGTGTAAATTTTGGCGAATATTATGATAAAAAAACATATTTTATGTAAATATAGGCAATATTAGACATTGAAAATGACCAAATAGCGAATTTATTTTTTGAAAAAAACCCCAAAAATAGCCAATTGGCGAAATTTTGCCACTAAAAATTACCCTATTGACACTGTTGGTGGGCTCATATATACTACGGATGATCATCGTTTCCAATTTGCTGTGGGTCTTGATGATGTTTTGAATAATTATGCCGGATTTGCTTCAGTCAAACTCTTATTGACATTTGCTCACTCACTTGGATTCTGTCCATTCATATTTATGGTGACTCCAAACTTGTCTTTGACTCTCTGAAGCTAGATAAGCCTCCTTAGAACATTTTCTTACTACCTCTTTATGAGGATATTATTAGGATTAGTACACTCTTCCAACGGATCACCTACATGCACTTTTATTGAGAATGCAATCAAGAGGTAGATCTGCTCTCCAAACAAGGTCTACTTTTACCTGTTGGATACATTGAGAAATGGATAAAACACCATGAAATAATCTCTCACTATACACGTGTCAGTTCTGATCTTTTTCTTATACTAATGTGTTATTTTATATAGAAGACATATCTCCTACATATTAATTGAGTTTACATCTTTGAATATTCTGCACATGTGTTGAATTATTCACAAAAATTCTTACGAATTCCGAAAGCTTGGAATCAGAACAGGAGGATCTTCGTGTTCTATGGAAGCTAGAAGAATATCCAAATTAGGTTAGGTTGTAATTAGGATTCCATGCCTAGATGCATAAACTTAAAATTTTTATTGTGAGATGTAAGGAGACTTTCGGTCCCCTGTCCTCACCTTCATTCTTCATGTGAGCCCTCCGTCCTCACTTTCTGGAAAGGCCATATGAGATAAATTCCTATTTCTCTGTAAAGGGCTGTAACACCAGCATCGGTTTGTGCAAGCCGCACCAGTGAGTGATTGAACATATGAAATCTAAATGGAAAAAAAAATTGCATGGCATACACATTTTAACTAGGCGAATGAAGCATACCATAAAATCTTTCGTAAGAATTGATTCCAAATGTGTTATACTCTAGGTCATGTTATGCACATTTTAACTAGGCGAATGAAGCATACCATAAAATCTTTCATAATAATTGATTCCAAATGTGTTATACTCTAGGTTTGTAGCTTGAAGTCTAATGATTGGTTTCCAAGCCAAAGCAAATTTGAAATTTAATATCCTTTCCCGCACTCCAAAAAACAAAACAAAATGCAAAAAAAATACAGGTAAAGAGTTGCAGTTGTATAATCGAATTTTTATACATAGAAAAATAACATTTAAATATTTAAAACCTGGTGATCATGGACTTGAGTTAAATCTCCCATATTCCACGTTAAAAGTGCTAAGAAAGGCGGAGCGAAAGAATCGTAGTTGTCAGCCCTGGATTACCGCTATGTAGCAGTCGATGCAACTCTTTGGCGGCGTGGAGTGTATATTTATTTCCAGCATATTGAGGTTGGTAAGATGATACAAATACTCTATGCTTATTCCTATTTTATACACAGTTGCAGCTGGGCCTCGCCTGGCCTAAACAGACTTAACGTCATTCTACCTGTAGTATAAAAGTTGGTTTCTCTCTTTTTCTGTAATGGCGATCCTAGTCAAAGTTGTAATGTCGAATCCTAGTCAAAGTAGCAATTAGTAGAGAAATTAAGTTCGTACCGGACAATAAAATTTGTTAGTGGTTCAAACCGGTGAGAAATTATCTCGAAATTTCTTAAATAATAATGTAGTATTGCCGAGTCCCTACTGCACTTTCAGGGTGTTCATCCAAAAGGGTATTGCCGAGTCCCTATTGCAATACAATCGACTCTTTCCCTTTACTGATAGTGATAGAGACTTTGATTCTCACATCCAGGACACGTCTACTCCTATAACATTCAGGGTTTGGTTATGATGTTTCAATCGCAGTAGAAAAGATAAACTCTATGATGGACAAGTGATATAATTAATTGTGACAAACGGATGAAACTTGGACATGTAGATTTTATGCATGCCCGGTTTCGAACAAATGTTAACTCAACATACTCTCCATCGTGTGCTCGCAAGGAAGAATTTAAAATATATAGCAAATTTCCCCACAACTACTGTAGCTATTCTTTGCATAGTTAGTGTCATATACATAGATAACTATGTTTAAAATTTCAGGTTATAGAACCTACTCTTGTAAATGAGAATGCCACGTTGCTTCTGACTATTGACCATGATTTGGAGAGGGAACAAGGGATATTCTACAGTGGATCTTCATTATAAAGACATGCCTAAGCTCTCCATTATAGCGACGAAGGATATCTTTTAGGAAACCTCAGAAATGCTTATAAATGGAGTCTTGTTTATTTAATGCATGTAAGGAAATTTATTAAAAAGTATAGTTAAGAGAAAAAATTGCTAAGGGTATTGAGTTGCTAGTCTTAAATTATGTTTAGAATTTTTTTTCTAATTGTTTACATTATAGCACACGAGTTTCCAAAAAATAGGAGCTAGACACTCACATGTTGCATAATTTTCAGTGAATGTTGAACTTTGTGTCATCCATGGAGCTCCTGGGCCATGCTCACACAATAGACTAAATTGAAAGGTATTCCAACAAACCTGGGCATGGATTTTTTCTACCGCTATTGTGAATGTATAAATGTAACTATGTTGTTGAACCAAGAAAAATTATGATGATGGAAATACAATATTATTTGTAGGATAACGGTTTAACATTTTACTATTTTAGATAAGGAAATTTGATATACAAAGTATCTATTTATGGTGGAGGACCTTGCATGTCTATTTGTTTTGATTTATACTATATAAAAAAGAGAGGTCATGTCCAACGTCCTTATTCTTCCCACAACATCAAAGGAGAGGCCATGTCCAACGTCTCGATGTGCAGCAGTCACAAACAGCTTTTAGGTCCAACAACACTTTCACAACCCTTCAATATTGTATTTTGAACTGATTTAAATATTTGCTTTGAGGTTGAAAACGATTTGAAATACACTGAAACTGGCTCTTGAAGGGGTTTATGAGTCTATTTAAAACCATGGAGATAAACCAGCAAGTTGATGAACTCTTGTCTAGTTTTCCTCCAAGCCCACTTTGCCAAAGGTCGTATATTATGTATGTCCTTTCCCTTGCCTTACGAAAATAAGTGACAGATAAGGAACAAATACATAATTATCCAGGACATATTCCTGGTACAATATTTAGTCCCATATAACATTAAAGTCGTTGTCTAGCATCTGTAGTGGCAAAAGTGCAGGGAGCCTATTTATTTCAATTAATATTAGTACCCCTCCTTGGTGCCTTCGGTCAGACGGATGTCCTATAAAAGATTCAGTCCTATGGAAGATTCAGAAGTGTTAGTCCTATAAAATATATAAAAGATTCAAACCTGAAGACAGGTTGGGTAGGAGTGACGGACCCAAGATTTGTAGTTGAAATAGAGGTTGTAGAACCACACTTGCATAGTTGAAATAGTTAAAATTTTACACACAAATTTTATAATGGAGTTACGAGTGCTTAGCTTTGAATCATCCCTTAGCTCAAAATCATCAAATCCATGAGGTTGAAGTTGTGTGAACAGAGGTTGGGTAGACCCAAGATTTGTGGTTTAAAGAGAGGTTGTAAATCAACCCTTGCATGTTTTAGGGTGGTGATGAAGGGTAGTTGTAACTCAACGCCATGGGTGATGAACATTGGTTGTTACCCATCCCTTGTGCATAACCAAGTGGCATGGACATGTGTAGGAATGTGGGAATAGGTAGCGGCAAGATGTTTTTGTGGATATTTCAAAAGTGCTTTGAAGTAATAAGGTATAGGGTCAGTTGTGTAAATGTTTAGATGGAGTTGAAGATTGCATGTGTAACCCTTGAGGAAAGTAGCTTTAAGACACTTGGGTTAAATATTTTGACTTATTGAGCATGGTATGTTGGAACCATTGTTGTATGAACACTTGTTTGAGGGAAGGTTATACGAGTAGGATTCATTGGAGGATTGCTTCCTTTCAGCATGGCGACCTAAATCGATGATAAAGATACATTTAGTGGCAAGGGTGTATAAATTTATGTTGGGAGAGAGTCTACAACTTCATTCCTTGATAAATGAGAGGCTATTGATGACATAGTGTTTGATAGAAAACCAATGCAAAAGACAAGGTTTCACATTTAGAAAGAGTAAAGCTTGAAAAAGGGAAAGGTAGGACTAGTTGAATCACAGTCCCACATTTAATGCAAAGATGCATAACATTTCAAGGGAGTCCAAAATTTATAAGCCAATACCTTAGGGAATCTTCACCTTGGTCCTTCATCGCATTTGGAATGTGATAGTTATAAAAAAAAAAATGAACACAAACTATTAAATCATTCATTATAAAAACTAGGGTTTGCTCCTCAACAACACAAAGTAGGGTAAAAGGAAGAGAATCAAACAATCCTACTAGCCAAAAAAATGTAGCGTGTTGTTCTAATGTATGACATAAGACAAAAAGTATTGCAATCAAGAAAACGAACAATGCAATCAAAAGGACATGTCTATAGAAAAAATCGACAAGGACATCTCTACAGAAAAATCGACAAGGACCTCTATAGAAACATCAACATGAAGCTAAGAGTGTCTCACTAACACTTCTATGCATTTATCTAGTTTGTAGTAATGAACAAAATAATCTAATTGCTAAAAAAAGACATTAAGATAGAGAAGCAATTCCGCCACTAATAGGGATTTCACCATCAAAGCAAGAGTTCTTTTCCAAGTTTATCTAGAATGATGGACTCTAATTTGAGCCAAATCCCACCACTCGCATAGTCGTGCATGTTGGGAAGGTGGACCTCAAGTAGGAGCATATCTAAAGGCTTTTGGAGCAATGGTGAGTCCATGGACAATGAGCCATATCCCCCAACTATTCATTCCCCTCCTAGTTGAACTCACTTTTGCAGATTTGACTAGTCATGCCATAAAGTATGTTGCATGCTTAGAGAATGCAATGAACTCACTGATAGCACCATAGTTGGTGTCTCCTCCTTGGCTTGAGCATGACATGTTACATATCCCAAATTGCAATAACAATTTATGTTTAAGAAGACATTATGTTTTATTTTTATTGTAAAATTTGTGATTATTGACCAAGTGGGGTCAAGGATGATTGTAATTAATTATGCTGAATATTTTATTAGTTAATAAATAAAAGATGAGACAAACAGCTTAAGGGGGTTGTTGACTGAGTGTCTCTATTGGTCACTAGGTGGAATAGACTGGGGTGAGAGAAAACTGACATATGCTAGCATCCTCAACCACTTCTAGCTGTTGCAGGGGCAACTTCCCTAATTTTGTGGTCATGTTCCCCAAAAACGTGGAGCAAGAGCAGGTGGCTCATTAAGTAAAAAACTAACCAAAAGACCTAGACATGCTTATATTTACCCATCGAATTCAGCAGAGGCTGTTCAATTTTTACTTGTGAAATTTTTGAAGTGAAAAATGTGCACAAGAGATTCGATGGAGGCAAAAGGTAAAAGTGGTTTGAGTGTGAAGGTTGTTTTTCAGAACTAGTGCAGCTGGTTAGCTGAGTTCTTTACTGCAGAAGGCAAGTATTACCATGTAATACTTATGTGGAGTTGTAAGGGTTTTATATCCCATCCTCTCACCCATTGCTTTCAACTAGGTGGACCAGTGGATAGGTTCGGGGGTCCTAAGACAAGCAACTAAGTTATCTTCAAGAATTGGTTGGGTGGAACAGGCTTCTTAGGCTGTTTGTCTCCTCTACGAGTTATCATGTTTCAATGTGTTAATTTATTTACCTTATACAAGTATAAGTACCAGAATGAATGAAGTTATGATTAAATTTACTGTCATGATTTGGTAAATTGTTTATGCTATTAAACTATGTCACTCTGCTGTATTTTTAAGAAGTTTACTGGATAAAACTTATTTTCATGAATGTCATAGGCTTAAAATTATTTGGTTAATGAATGAAATCCCTTGCTGTATTTTTCCACTCATTATATAGATGAAGTACTCTAGTACAACAGGTTTAAATTAAAAGTAAATGAGAATGATTTATACATGAAATAAATAATTTGAGTCTACTCTAATTTAGTAGTTTTTACTGTTAGTTTAGTTTGGTTAGATTCATAATCATCTTGTTAATTTCTAGAATGCTTTTATATAATAAATATATAGGATTATTGCATAAGTATTATTTTTAGTAAGCCTATGTTAAACATACATTAATATATTAATGAATAAGTATTTAAATAATGATTATCCTACAAACTATTATATACTTCCAGTAAAGAAAAATGGGTCATTCTAAATAAAAAATTTATCAATATTTAACTAATCATCATAGTATTTAGCACTTAGACTATTCTGTTACTATTAGAGTGAATTTATCTATCATTGTGATTTCAGAATTAAGAGAAATTAGACTGATTTTTACTTAGTAAAAACTAAACAGTAAACAAATACTTTAATACTATTATCATTTTAGTAAAACTGTATATTTAATTTACCGTATCTCTTAATATAACCAACAGATTAAGGAATTTAAAGATTAGACTTTTTAGTTTCTTCATTTTTAAAAGGAAACACTAATTAGCATTATTTTTCTATTAATGTTACTATATTAATATTATTGAAACCCAAGTAAATACTTTGTCTAATTGCCTAAACTGTTAATAAATATAAACCCTAAATCAAAATTTATAAAATATATGCACAAAAGAAATCATAATAATTGGTTAACTCATTCCTCAACCTTAAAATTACAACCATGAATGTAAAACCTATGTATACTTCAAAGCTTGCAAAGAACGCAGTAACTTTTTATAGAGGTAAATAAATATTTCAAACTCTAAAAGTAGTTCAAAGAGCCGTAAGCTCTGCACATTGTTTAATATTAATTATAAAGAGTTTGTTCTTAAAAAAAAAAACTCTGGTGAAATCTAGAGAACAACCTTTCATTTTTTTTCCTTTAACTTGTGAGCCGTAGCCCTTTTACATAAACCCAAGGGTATAGCTTTTTTTTTCTACTTCCTAAAAACGCAGTAAAATTAACGATTATCTCTTTTAACAATAAAACAAAAATCTTCACAAACTAGAACACGGTCGTAAGCACCATTTAGTTATCTACTAGAAAACAACATCTAAAGGCAGCTCTGGGATGAGACCAAGGCTTCCCAAGCCGGTTGAACTCATACCCTTCCACTTATGAGTTAATGCCATAGCTTTTAGCAGAGCTTGCCGAGTTTAAGACCTGTAAACAATGTATGGAGCAATCTGTCTGTAATTACGTTTTTAATCGAATTAAAACAAAATGAATGAAATTATTTTTTGAGAGTTTGGTTAATAACTTACCAGACATTTTGTTCTTCGAGCTTTTGAAAAAGAAGATAGGTTTAAAACCAGCAACCTGTTAACCACCACCTAGCAAGGAAATGATTTTGGCAAAGGAACCAGAGCTGAAAACCCACTGGCGCCACGACCAAGCTTGAAGCAGCAAACAATGGTGGAAACCAAAATCGTCAAAGCCTGCTATGGCTGCAAGAATTATTGTCTGGGGCTAACAGTTGCATAAGGCCAGAGAAGGCTGAAGGACTGTCCGCCTGCCCCTCCACTCAAACCCAACAAAACAACTATGAAACCCAACCATAATTTAGGGTTAAAGTTGTTGGAAGCATGTAAGGTTTATTGTCCAAAAACCTCTGGCAAATAAGCTTTTGCCACATGGAATCCACTCCCAAAGAAATATTTTAATGGTTGATTATAGTTTGGAGCCTGCGAGAGGTTTATGAAAACAGTACCTCGATTTTTAATTAAAACCTTTGCTTCTTTTTTTTTGAAAAAGTAATACTATTTCTTTTATTTGGAAGGAAGCGAGTTTGTTTTGAAAGGTACTAGTTTAAGCTAGGGTTAGTCTATTTCTTCTATGCATGATGATCTTAGTTAAGATTTAAATAGTATTTTTATGCATTAATGATATGCATATGTTAATATTATCCATTTATAATTAGTTTTAACTACTAATTAGTTAATGCAATGAATTTATGTCTAGGGTTAGTCATATGGTATACATAGTCATATGGTATGCAATCCTTAAACACTTAGGATAGATTATATATTTTTGACATGCATTGTTAGTTGTAAAGTATACATTACAATCTACTAAGGATAGTATGGACTTTATGCATCTTTTGAATAATTGCATAGACAAGATTTTTTTAGTCACAGTTTAGTATAGAACGGTTAAACACAAATAACAATAATAATGTTAAACCTTAGGAAGTTCTATGTTTTGAGTTACGTAATATATGGAAGGTATTGGTGTTTAAGTTCTTCCAAATTAAACAAAAAAACAAAAAAAAACAAAAACGTATTGATAATGGTTTTACTGTTCCTCTCAACTTGTAAAATAAATAAGCAATCTAGCAACTCAAACCTGCTATCAAAATAAATAGTCTTGGTTAGAGAATAGGAATTTGTCACTTTTCGATAGTAAAAACTGAAAGCAAATTTAGGACCTTCTTTCCTAGCTTGCTCTTGTTGTTTCAGTCTTACGAAATTTAAGTTTTTAAACCTTGTAACCTGTAAGTAAATGCTTACCTGTAAAGACCTGTAAAAGCATCATTTATGCATTAGCTTGAGAAAGCTAAGTAAGCCTTGGGCAAAACCTCAAAGCCCCTTAATAAGACAAGGAAAACAAATATCAAAATCATGCACATACTAGAGAGTAAACCGTTGATTTGAATTCATTAAGTCTCTAACTCTTTATCTTTCAACACTAAGAGAAATCAATAATAGAATGAATGTTGTGAGTAACAAATGTGTTTTAAGTTAGTAAATAAATTATGTAGTCTCTAAGTTTCAGTTGGTCAAGAATGTTAACTGTTAGTTGTTAAACTAACATTATTAGGCTATGACGTAGCATTAAATGTCACACCAATTTTTTTAAAATTTTTGTGATTTTTGGAGTGTTACATGATAAGTTCCTTGGGCTAGACCTAGCCATTTTGATGGAGAAGCACCCAAAACAACAAAATGATGATGAATAGGACTCCTCCCCCTTATTAATGCACCACCAATTAAAGGGTGCAACCCAAACCTTGAAGATCGTGACCCACCCAGGAACATGGGATTTATCGTAGCTGCTTAATATTTATGCCTATCTTTATTATGGATTAAGTTTTTTGCCTATCTTTATTATGGTCAACTCGCCATTAGCTTTAATTTTTGGCTTTTTGCTTTCTGTTTTATACAGCTAGGATATATGATTGTTGCCATTTTGAACTTGTAAACACTCTAGGTATGGACTCTTTAGCATTTTTTACAAGTCCTTTATCATTTTTAATAAGTCCTTTTGGCATATGCTAGATGTTATAGATGTTATGCCCTAGGAAATATTATTTGTTACCATTTTGAAATTGTAAGCACTCTAGGCATGGACTCTTTATCATTTTTTATATAGCCATTTGGGCATATGCTAGATGCTAAGCTTTTCAGGTGGCAACTCCTTTACAGGTGGCATTATGGCTTTGATCTGACTACAAAGGGGATAAAAAAGAGACACTTGTGGGTCCTCCTCCCAGGCCTCCCTTTTGTCTTACAGAATAGGGATGCACTGGTATCCATTGGCAATCACATTGGGCTCTTTATTCATTTGGAGGATGAGATGTTATTCGGGGTTGATAGAAGGTTGGGAAGGATCTTGACAGAGATCGATATGTGCAAGGGTATTCTTGAAAAAATGGTAATTAACTGGCGAGGTCAGTCTTTTTCTTTGCCCCTGGATTATTGGGGTATTCCCTTTTGTTGCTCTAAATGCAAAGAGATTGGGCATTTATGGAAGTTCTGCACATATTCTGGTTCGGACTTTGGTAGTGAGAATAAAGTTATCGAAGCCTATGTAACATATATGTTCTCCTAATAATATAATATATGATCCACCATCAATATTCTACCTTAGCCTGCTTCCTATGAGCCTTATGTCAACCTTAGCCTTATGCCAATGAGCTCATTATTTGATATATAGTTTATTATGTCCCCGACAAGGGGATATATATAAATCACATAGGTTAATTAATTCTAATTTTGATTTTTGATATTTGCATTTTCTCAATGTTAAACTATAGTACAAATATTATTTATTTCCTTGAAATTTTCAATTTGTATTTTACTATCATTCTATTGGTCAAATATGAGTGACATTTGCCTAGGGTTTTACCTCTCAAGACCCGATGACGCGATGACATTGCCATCAATAATGGTGGGTAGTTTTTTTCTCATAAGTGTAGTGTATTGTCTGTAGTGATATTAATGGAGGCGAACATCACATGTCACCTGGTTATGTGTCACTCTAACTCCAACCCTAACTCTCTCTAAGTGTTATTGACACTTGGACTCGAAAACTTGTGCTAAATTTTGGTGCCTCAACATCAAGGTCACACAGCAGTCCTCTTTAGTGTACAAGGATAGTCCTTTAGCGTGCAAAGATAGATCAATCACGTGGAGGCGGTGAAAACCAACCAAATGATTTTGTTTTTTTTTCAGGACATGGAAATTATAGAAACAAGTGATGATTCTTCCATCGTTCAAGGTATAGGTAGTGTGTTCTTCCTGAATCTATGTCACCTCTCTACAGAATCTATTTGCTCTCATCCTTTATATGTTCACCGATACCTGTTATGCGTCGATGCACCTGCAACATGCTTATATGATTTCAATTCCTCTCTAAACATTGGTTCTGAGATTAATCCATTGCCATATCTATGGGAAGACACATGTACCGTCCAAATATGGATGTTATGGGCTCCACGATTAACCGAGCCCCTGAATCTGCCTCTGTGGATTTAGTAATCACATACGGATCTAGTAATCACCAATGACAGAGACAGAGGTATGTAGTTTCCAATGACTTTACCACTTGATTCTCAACTTAATTCCCATATTTGATATCTTGCCAGGGCACAGGTCTGCGCTGTTTTCACCTATATGTAGACTAAACTGATATCCATTAGATCTATTTACTATATAATGTTTCGCTCATGATGAAGAATGGTGTAAGTTGTTATGGAAATTACAAATCTAATAAGAATTTGAAACAATAATTTTAGAGATTTTGAAGATCAAATTTAAATCTTCAAATTAAATAACACTGATGCTAAATGTTGTAACTATGGGCACTGACATTTGTTTATGAAGTTATATATTTAATGGAGTTGGAATTACTCTCTGTTGTGTGCAGCATGCATGCGTATTCTGTCATGGATAAATCCCCAAATGATGCAGAAAGGGATTTTGTTTAAAGGTACATCAAGAGATGAGTCGTGCATGCATGGAGATCTCAGGTTCTAATCGATTCTTGCACTCTCGGGTTAGTGGTCGAATGTTTTTAATGTATAGGCTAATGTTCTTACTTTTTGATATCTATGATAGGGTAAAATCATCTTACGAATTACCTTGGAACGAAGTCCATAGTGTTGAGTTCGAATTTGTCTTCGCACCAAAAACACTTCATTGGCTAAGGAGAAGAGATGCTTGTCAGATATCGCTCATCGTTGCTTATAAAACCCTTTTGCTGCAAAACTACTTGTGAATGTATGCTCAAGCAACCCTTTCACTGGAAAACCACGCTCAGATCTACACTTGCATCCCCGAGATAAAAAAATCAGAAAATTCAGCTTTCTGATTCCGCTGCCCAAACTAAACCTCTCATGACCCGGAAGAACTTGACAGAGGTAAGTCATTCTCAATAAACCTAAATGCCTCTCAAAATTTAGTGTTTCATCGAATCTTACAGGTACATAAAATATCCTCTACTTGTATGTATGTGTTCATTTTCTGCAAGAAAAAGGCAAGAAATACTCATTGTTTATAATTCACAATAGGTGCTCAAATTACATGGTTTCTCGAGTGGAAACCACACCAAGATGCTATGTGAACTGTGATTGATTCTGACTTCTCCATGATCTCATGTGATTGTGCAATCCACTATGCAATTAAAATTTTGAAGTGTTCAACGGATCTGCAAGATTGTAGATTTCCTTATTTCTCTACACCCTCGCCATAATTGTAAAATAACATAATTTTCACAATCTATGCTTGTCATTTTCTCCACGATTTTCCTTGATGAAACATTGACACTTCACAAATGGGTGGTGAAATAACAAATTGGTTCATGCAAACTTTGACGAGTTCTTCATTTGAGAGAATATATGTTAATCTTCTTGACGTCAACGGAGACTTTTATATACAACTTCCATTCAATCTTCAAATATGGCATGTTTCATCCTACGTGGGATATGCATAGGATGGGGATGCCACACTGTGACAATGAGAGTAGTTTCTATATATTTCTACTAGGTTTCCACATTTGTCCTTCAAAAATGTCAAAATACCAAACCTTACCAGGTTCGCAGGTTTGACGCTTATGCTCGGCTGCAAGGGTTCTTCTATTACACAATTACTGGGTTCATCTCACTAACGTTACATAGTTATTGGGTTCATCTGATAACAAGTGTGGCTAGCTGCGACATTATTTACTGGTAAGAAACGTTCCTTATACCCACAGATGTCATAGTCTCAGCTTGTCTATTATAAGCGTTATTCTTATATAGGCACAATCAACACATATCTTACATATGGCTTCTATTATAGTATACTTGGATTGATATGTAATTTATAATGTTAAGGTAGATAAGGACAAAGAGCCATGAGAATGCTAGCCCATGATATTATTAAACTTCCGAGTAGGGTGAGTTTACAATTTAACCCTCGGTTTGTTTATTTTTCCATTTTGTTACCTTTAGTATAAAACTTAATCTTGCATCTTTCATTGTGTAAGCCTCTCTTGACAACTTCGATAAGCAATACCTTAAATGCAGGTGTGGTTACAAGTATGTTGATTGTGTTAGGCTTGATTCCGAAACCATATTTGAAGAGGGATAGCCTCATCACAACTTCTGTTAGTAGATAATGAAACCTTTACCGTTCTAAATGTCTCTCTTTGCTTGCTATAAGATGGATGTCTACCCATTAATTGTTACCTAGCGAATAGGTAGTCTGAGGTGTTTTAGTTTATATTGAAATTTTCTTTTCGGTTATCATTATTATATACATTCTTAATTTGGTTTATGGTGCGATGTATTTTTATATGTGAATTATGGTTGGGATTAATAGTTCGCAGATTTGTCATTCACTATTTGGAAATTTATGATAGTGCTCTATGTGGTAACTAACAAGATTATTATTCGTCTCACTCAAGTGTTCGAATGGAGTTTAAAATTTCTTTTTGCCTCCTTCCATTCTTTTTCAATTCTTATAACGTTGAATTTCTATCTTGAGATAACCATTTATTTAGTTGTTGACTCAGGAATTTTATTTTAACATGTTCAATTCTATGATGATTTGGGGTGTAAATGGATCTTTGGTGCCAGGTATGCATTAATTCCCAAATTCCCTAAATGGTTAGCCGCGATCGCTTCGAGTTTATGGTGAATTTTACTTGGATGGTTATCTTTGAATTTCTTCATTGGGTAAATGTACTCAAAGGAATTTTACTATAGAATTATTGACTATAGGCTTGGAATAGAACTCACATTTTCAAATTATCATCATGTTACCCTCACATTTTCAAATTATCATCACATTCTACTTCCCAGGAAGCTATATATGATTAAACCTGTGAAAGATTCAAAGTATATGTTCTATTTTTCACCCAGCATGACCAAGTTAAAAACTGAAATGACTCTAATATTTATGAGTGTAAATGAAGACAACCCTTAGTTGTCGGGAGGTTCTTTAAAAAAAAACTAAATCTAAATTATAGAGCCTTTTTACCTAGGGGTGTCCAACCCTATTGTCCACGATATAGGGCTTGCAACATTTAATATTTTATATAAAATAAGCATTAAATAATGTTTTTGAAAAAAAATTATATTTTTTTGAAATTAAAAAGTTTCTACTTTTAGAAATAATAAAGACTTGTGAATCGACAAATTTTATAGTTTTGAAAAGTATGTACATTAATTTGTTGTTATCCATAAATAACAACTTATACTTAATTTGCAAGAAAGGTAAGTGCCATCCAAATGGATAGTTAATATTGTGTGGCCAGTGGAGGTTTAAACACACGTGGGGATTTTGCATAGAGCATGAAACATGTAACACAAGGCAAAGTTGGTTTTCACTTTTATATATCTACACATTAATTATGCCGAAGGAGTATTTTATAGGGATGCATCTCTCAAGCTTTCGTCGTCTGTTAATGCATTTATTAGAGAACATGTAGGCTACTTGGACAGTCCTCCTCGTAGACTAAAGGAAGTAATTAACACATGTAGGGATCCCATTAAATGTATTGGGTAGCATTCATCCGCTAGCAGCTAGGTGACTTGCATGGCAGTACAACTCGAACTAAACGTAGGTAACTTCCACTCTCCATTCAACACTCCATCCTTTTGTGTAGGTAAGTTGTGGAGTATATTTTACGCGTGGAGTACGAGTATCATAAAAGAATATGGAAACATGGCAAGTCCTCCTCGTAGACTAAAGGGAATAATTAACACTTGTAGGGTTCCCATTAAATATGTTGGGTATCGTTCATCTGCTAGCGGCTAGGAGACTTGCGTGCCAATACGACTCGAACTGAACGCAGGTAACTTCCACTCTCCATTCAACACTCCATATGTTTGTTTCGGTAAGTCGTTGAGTAATCTTTTACGCGTGGAGTACGAGTATCATAAAAGAAGATAACAATGGATATGATATTTGTTTTAAATAATATTTAGTGTTTAAAGTCCTCTAAATGGAATTACAAAATATAATAATTCAACGACTTAGGATCCCGGTCATGGTCGTTGGTGACTTTGGATGCTTTGATCTGGTCCACATAAAAATAAATAAACAATAAAAGAAATATTAAATAATAAAGTAATAGGTAATCTTCTTTAAATAGGGAGAGGCACCTCAAGCTTTCCAAGAGTTTTCATGGAAGATCAAGGGGCCGCACTGCGACAGGAAGCCTATATCTTTGCTTATTTTGCCCTTCCATCGCATCGATCTTTCAAGCTTTTGCCTCCGTAGATATTGTATTCATTTATGTAGTTTAGAGAAAGCTGGATAGAAATGGGGACTGTTGTCCTTCCTACTCGGGATTTGCTGGCTCATAATCAGAATAATCTGAATTTGCATCTCATGGGTTTTATTTATACGATGAAATCCCACCAACATCCGTAGTCTAAGAGGAAATCTGGTCACTGCCAAGGTTCTTCTACACATAATACCAAGGTTAAGGGTGAAAACCCTGAGAAAAAACGGCCTTTCAAGCCCAAATCCCAGGAGGAATTGTTTCATGAGGTGGGAAAGAAGGTCGTCTACATAATTCATAAAGATATTGACGTAAAATCCGACCATGTTGATGACCAGCCTTTGAAGAAAGAGCCACCTAAAGATCTTTTATCAATGGGGAAAGTTACGATTTTGAAGCAAGGATAGAAATCACATAGAAATTAAAGCCTGACAATAATATCTCAACTCAGCAGGAAACTATGAACAAGACAACGGTCCAGTTAATTATAAGCCCCTCAGAATTCCTGCGTCTAGATCCGACACTTCTTCCCAAAGATCAAATTTTGAAATCAAGATTCGTTTCGTCAAAGGAATCCAAAGCAGCGACTCCTTCTGGGTTCAAAACCCAGACCTCTGATGGAGGTAACAACACCAAACCCCCCAATTTTCCTTCTTTAAATTCAAAAATCAAGATCCATTTCGTCAAAGGAATCCAAAGCAGCGACTCCATCTGGGTTCAAAACCCAGACCTATGATGGAGGTAACAACACCAAAACCTCCAATCTTCCTTCTTTAAATTTAGAGAAATGGGTCGGCCCATCATTTGTGAATTCTCCATCTCCGAGCTCTTTGCCGCTCCCTAGTTTTTCGATTAGAAATCTGGCGAAGTGTCAATATAAATCAATAGATTTGCAACAAGGAATCTGAGGCGTCTGTTGGGTCTGGATTCAGCGGACGACCTCTATTGTAGCCTCTAATTTACCTATTTTTAAGGTCACATGGTAGGTCTTCAAGAGCTCTCTGCAATACCAAGGTTCTTCGCATATTTTTTAAGTGAATAATTTGGCATCATAAGCTCCTAAGATTTATTGTGCCAAGATGTGGAGCAGATTATAACAGTGTTGGTCATGAACAAATGACTAGTAGAAAACTCATCCGCTCTGTGATAATGAATAAAATAGATTGGATTGACAATCAGTCATGGTCGGTCCTTTCACTAATCCTTCTCTATGAATCCACACGAAGGGAACAGGGTAGGCAGGTTGCATAAATTGAGCAATTAGCATAGAAACCATTTCTAGGAATGTATTTGATGAATTAGAAACAATTTCTGGTAATGTCTTTGATGAATTATTGATGTCCACAGGGTTATAGTGTATACAATTATTATTATTATGTAGTATAGTCCTCAAATACCTCCTTATTAACAACACCCTGTAAGCATAAGCATAGTTTTAAAATGTACTATTGTCTCTGATTTAGGAACTTTATATATTTATAATCTTTGTTAGACTACAAAGCTGTACAAAGTTTTCATTAATTCAACATACTTTTAATATGGAAAACTGTTTATGTTCTGATTATTATGTCACAAATTGCTCTAGAACACAACTTTTTTCTCTTTCTACAACATATACAACTTCATCTTGGCATTTCACTTCCCCTGTTTTGGGGTATGCTAGTATATATTATTCTAACTTGGTATCAAATAGTTTATGCTATTTAAATTATGATTGTGGTTGTGCTTTAGCTATATATATTGAAATGGATTAATGTTCCTAGTATACTTAAAATATAAGAATAACATTAAACCTAACACATTTGATTATCATATGATCAAATGATAGGTATTGCACTATACATGTTTTTTTTTAATCTAAGAATATAAAGAGGAGTATATCATATTATCTTTTATTTCTTTTAAGACATTTAAGTATTAAGCCACATAAATCACTAAAATACAACAACATATGGAGTACAATTATATGTAATGTTAATGTAATCATCAATGCCATAAACATTTATTAGTGTACATGTGATATGATCATGTTTATAATTAAATCACTACTTAAATTGAATCACAAAATTGAACCAGATTAACTTCTAGAAACAACACTGTAATATTTTCTTGCAAATGGATATTTTGTGATACTAAAGAATCATTGTTGATATGTGTTCTCATATTTCTATTTGTTTTTGTTCAATACCACAAAACTAGCAACTATCCCAGGTGGCAACTTTGGGGACAGTGCCACCTCGTGGCTCTTATTCTATCTATCATGGCAATCAATATACAATCAAGCTCCTTGTAAATAGAGGATAAGCTCAATGGCGTCGCGAACCTATAGAGGAGAATCTCAATGGCGCCGCGACCCTATGGAATGCTGAAGTGGGTGCAGTTTATGCACTTGGAGGGTGAATAACATTCAATGATACAATTGGGCATAAGAGAATGGTCAAGAAGGGAAGGGGAAGAAGGATTCCGTTGGTACAATTGAGAAAGTCGTGTGGCCCATCTTTAAAGTTTCAATTGGTTACCAGATTATCTGTGCATACAATTTAAACATAAAAGGGAAATGAAGCCAAATTTCTTTTTGAAGGTGTTGGAATTTAGTGATAAGAAATAAGGGTTTTAATTGATTCAAAACCCTAAGAGTTTTGATGGATTTTTTTGACGATTTAAACAATATACATAAGCTATTAGGACAAGTCCAGATGAAACTAAACTTTGTCTGATCCAACAAAGATTAAGAATTAATCCTTTTAATTGATTCATAAAATAGATCTATTTTTGAACGATTTCATGTCAAATTTGTCACAACATAAAAATCCTTTTACTACTTACTCTCATGGATAGGGATCAAATTTGAAGGGCTAGTCTTAATTTCAATTAGAAGGGTATACATTCATGTCGCACTTCAATGATGAAGGGCTTTCAAAAAAATTACAGTTTAATTGAAAATAATAAATTAATTATACACTTCAAATGTGTTAAATAAAATATTATATTTTCAATCAAATTTATAGCACTAAAGAAAGCAATAAATCAAGAATTATTACATGGACAAGAGACATTTTTTAATACAAACTTTCAAATTGTATTTTTCTATCTCCTAAATAAACATATACTTAGTGGTTTTACCAATCTTATTTCATCTTTTCCCATATCCTATCTTAAAACTGACATACCCCCCCTCCCAAACTATTTTTATACTTTTAAGAAAGTGAAACTTAAGACTGCACATATGTGGGAAACATTTTCAAAATTCATCTACCAAATCTTCTATTTTTTTTAAACAAAAAATTCCAAAATTTATCTATCAAATCCCCTTTTCTTTGATTCAACACTACAAAACTTTTATAATTCATCCATGGGTTTGTCTTTAGTTAATGGGGATGGGATTAAGTTGCATATTACAAAATCCACAAGCCTCTATGAAGGTCCCAAACCCATAACCTACACGAGCAAATCCCATTCTAGCATATCCAGTCCCCAAAACAAAGTAGCAACACTGATAAAGGCGCTTGATCGAGCATCATATCCACTAGCTCCTTATCCAAGTGGGCATAGCGTACAGAGAGATACCCAATTATAAATCCTCTAGCTGACATGCCTCCTTGACGTTTTCATTGTTGATATAGGAACTAGAGCTACTTGCCCTTTCCCATGAGGCACAAGATGTGAATAAAAAGTTACTGGACCTTTCCCATGAGGCACATGAGGATGTGACTTCAGAACGCTTTTCAATCCTGATATCTATGTATTTCTCACTTACTCTTCTACAAAATCCAAAGACACTGGAACCTAAGTTGATTTATTGATTTATTTCCTATAACAACTTCACATATACTTAGAAAACTCGACAATGATCTTGGGCTCGGTGGCCATTAGATGATTTAGTCAACGACAACATCAATGGTTTAGTCGCAGATTTGCAGGCACTCGAAGAGTTTTTAATGGATGTAGAACTGCAAGATGATAATAATAATTTTTAGGGACATCCAATCTAGAGTACAGGGAGAGATGCCATCGTCTTCCAATGGAAATACACTATATAGACACCGTCATTATTGAGCATCTTGCTGCAGCTAGGGATCTCTAGCGGTTTCTAAATATGTTGCCAAATTCACAAACAACAATAGCAGATCAATAGATTTAGAGGATATGGAATACAGAGGATTGAGGCTTCCACATTTCTTTGACAGCATGGGGAGAGGCAATGTAGCAGAAAGCACAAGATCTCGTGGAGATTATACCCACTCTCAACGAGCCGTGGTTGCAACCCTACAAGTATGCTCTCTTCACGGTCAAGCCTATAAATGTAAATAACAGTAAACTAAAGCTAATCTAAGGACAGAAAGAAGAAAATGGAGAAGCACTGGTGAACCCCTCTGCACACAAGAGGTTAGGGTTCCGCCTCCTAAAACTTGCAAACAAATCCTAAGCTACAATAACCTGCAAAACAATATTAAGAAAGAAATCTGCAAGTAAAATCATGGGTTAGAAAGCAAATAAAAAAAATAAACAAAACATGCAAGACAAATTATACCTTCTCTAGTGGAAATGGGCCACCATGCCCAAGCTTGTGGAAGCACCTTTCTCTCTCTTGGATGGGGAGCAATGGCTCAATGGAGATGGAGATGGAGGAGAGGGAGTGTGGGTGGTTTGAGAGGCAAAGGTCTCAAAGCATCTATGGGNAGGGAGAAGTGTTTTGAGAGTGACCCCCCACCCTCCTTTTATAGCTTTTCCAAGGGGTTTTAGGGTTTTAAGCCCTTGGTCAGGGCTTTAGCCCCTTCTGCCCTAACTTTGGCCCCTTTTAGGGTTTTAGACCCTTTTTGAGGGCTTTAGCTCCTAGGAGGCTATTTTCGGCTCCTTTTTGGGGTTTTTAGCCATTTTTCTTCATCCTTAGGCTATTTTGAGGGTGTGGGGGTCTAATGGAGGGATATGAGGGTCGTGAGATGGTGTCCTTGGGTGGTGTAGCCCATTGAGAGCTTAGTGGGGGATTTTTGGGTTAACATATTGCCCCTTGATGTGTGAGGGAAGGGGCTCAACGTATGGATGACAGACATCATAGGATTTGCTGTGTAGAGGCGGTGCTTCCGGGGTTAGGGCATGGTGGCTTTTGGTTTTTGTATTAATATGGTTCCCATCAATGGGTGAGATACAATAAAAGTGTGATATGTATATGGACGAGGCGGGAAACCCCATGCTCGTGACAATGTCAAAATAATCATTTGATCTATGCTCTAAAATATAAGAGCTGATCATATACAACTGATGTTACAATGATGGTTGCCTCTCATGTGAGGCTGAATACAATACTAATCTGGTACATTGGACCCATGGCATTCTCATGGAATGCTATATCTTCATGACTGACGGTTTGCTGGATCTGGTACATAGCTGTGTGGACTCGCTGATTGAGAGTCAGAGTCTGCGGTACAAGTATGCTGCATCAATCATAAAGGTATATCGAAGTGCTGCTGGGGCTTCTGAACACTGTCTCCAACGCAACCCGCAAAATCACAAGGGACATAACCTGTTTAGGTCCCTCGAGTAGACTCACCAATGTGCTAGAGTCGGGTGACATCCGGGGGTCTTCGACCAAGTATTGTGCGGAACAAACCCTGTACGAATCTCAATGGTGCAATGATGGAGTTGAAGTCGAGAACGTGAGAAACAACCATCCTAAGAGGCACTAAGGACTCCTCTCAAGTGGTCCAAGCAACTCATCAATGATGTTAATGAAACCAAGATACAGGGACCTCTGGTTCTATCCTCTGGAATATGTGTGTTGGCATCAATAGAGGGAGACCTGCCCCTAGTTAAGGCAATGATGTTTCCTTGATCAGGAGCACGAGGGAAATAACCGAAAGGTGTAAAGCAGTCTACGGACTGACTCACTGGATTGAGAGGGAGGGGAGGGAAGGGAAGAACTGAACAGGGGCAGGGGGGGGAGTGGGAGACTTAAACTTCCTTTGTTCAGAGTATGATAGCAGGGAGGATCAGGCAGCAAATGAAACGTAATTCATGGGAATGGGATCATAGCTGTAATATTGGGGATGTAGCTGCAAATGGGAAATATTTGGAGGAGGTGGGCACTTTTGATATTGATGGTATCCAAGGAAGACACATTGTAGAGTACTCTGAACAAAGGCAACCCAATGTGGGAATGCTGCCAAATTGTTTTCTGTGGGGTGGTGTCTCAGGACACTGTTGTGGCATAATCTCGTGGATTTTTGGCGAGCCCGAGAAGGTAAATGCTCGTTGGTGCTTTCAATTTTAGAGAGTCTGAAAGCACGAAGAAGACTCCAATGGGGGCTCTTGTTCGTTGGTAGTCTCCTGTGCCTGAAAAAGGATAAAAGTATACATAGGAGAGTTCACCCATCCTGTAGGGGATGAGATACTTCTTTACCGTTGATAGTCCAATCAAGCTGGAAAAGGTTAAACCTATACTGACTGGACGGTTACTCAAATACTTTTACGAGCATGAACGAAACCAAGTTTGCTCGGTGATCTTTTCTTGTTGAGACGGTTGGAAAAGAGCTTAACGACAACCTGTGGCGGGATTTTTCGTAAAGTGCATCCCCTCTACCCGAGAAAACATAAAATTATGTAGAGGGGTACGGTCTTGGCTTGAGTATGCCAAGGAGGTCCTTTTCATGAAATGGTCTACATGGTCCGCAAAAGGAGGTAAATGAGACGATGTAGACACCCTTTCCTATACTTTAGCAAGTGGGAAAGGAGGCAGCTGCGCTTGGTAATCTTTTCATTGTTTTAAGGAGTCAGAAAAGAACTTAAACGAAACTCCAATGTGGTCAACCGATTGCGGTGGCACATGTGATGCCCCATGTCGGGACTGTGGACAGAGGTCCAAAGGTCGCCCGCGCAGTATGGACGAAGCAGAAGGCTCTCAAACATACCAATACATGCATGGGATAGATCGCGATAGAGACTCGCGAGTCGGTGTGGCAGAGGCATGCAAACCGAGGTGGCTCTCGGACAGAGGTCAGGAGAGCGTGTGTGTGTGCTGTGGTGGACGAATTTGACTACATGCGATGTGAGTGCAAGTCCGGGGGCATTTATATGCCAAATATATGCAAGAAAAATAAAGGATTTTGTGGACGATGGTCCAGATGACCGCGTGAGATGCGGTGAAAAAGACAATAAAAAATAAAAATAAAAGTAAAATTACATTCCTTAACAGGCGGTGGCCTGAAAACTCGCATGAGTAGCGGTCGGGAAGTATGATACAAGTACAGGTCCGTAGACACTCGCATCATCATGTCGTGGCTCGTAAATCGAGGTGACTTGTGGGAAATGGTCCTGAAATTGATTTATTAAACATGAGATGATGGTCTCATAAAGAGATAGAAATTTGGGCCTGGAGGTGTGAGAGCTGTCTCGAACCGGTTCCGAGTGACTTTGAATTAGCAGCTAATGGTGTTGTCCCTGACTTGTGCTAAAAAACGTTGAAAAACAAGAAAGGGAAAAAACTATGCTATAAGGGATTCATAGTGGTGGTATTAGGCATAGGCTCTCTTGAGGTGGAGCCCGTTGTGCAACTTCTTCAAGAGTCGACCATCTGAGTCAGCGAAAAGGTATGCCCCCTTGTCGAGACGAAGGTCATTGGCAAGGCGGGTTGATGGAATCTAGACTTCTATGGAAATAATCGATTCCACACTATGGTTTAAAGGGAATGGGGTAAAATCGGAGGCGGTCTTACAGATCTCTCCGTCATCGCGTGAGTGCCGGGATAGATCAGGTGGATCTTCCACAGCTGACGAGATGGAAGGGCAACTGGTGCTAGAGATCATGTAAATGGTATTGGTTGTGGTTTTTGTGGCCTTGCCCCTAGTCTCTGTTGGAGAAAGAGGGGCAGGCCTGGAGACAAGAGGAGTCTTTGATGGACCTAGAGGTAGGTGCAACATCATCTCAATTGGATGGACATGAGTCAACACATCCTAGGGCCTCAGAGATATGGTAGGTGGTTCAAGGTACCACACAGTATCTACTAGTGTGAAATCTTGTAAGTTGCGGGCTACCAAGACAGACTTAATCATGACCCCGGATGGTGGGAAAAAGAAAAGGAAAAGGATCATGTTGATCGGGAATGAACCCCACTATTTCCCTAGTAACTAATGTTGAGGTTGTGGCTGTGGCTAGGGATACGAAGGAAGAGACAGGTCTGATGGACCATTGGTGATGGTGGAGATGAGCGGGTTAGTTGAACTGGACATCATGTAAATGGACATGGTGTCTGAAGAAGGAGGTCGGGGGTGAACTTCTTCAATTAAAATGATCTCAGACTCAAGGGAATGTTGACCGAGGTCAGCAAGAGCCATTCAAAATTCAGGCAAGTCTTGGCAATGGTGAGAATAATGGCCATACAAGCCGCAAAGGGCGCAAGCATGGTTTGTTCTCAATGCCTTGTTTCTGACTATCAGCGCGGTTGGGAGTTCAACTACGGGGATGTTTTCGTTTGTATCCTTGGCATCCAGATGTGCATGGATGACTGGGATTTCAGGGTAATTATGAGTTGGATGGCCCTGTTGCTCGTAGAAGGCGCAAGGTGGGACTTGTCATGGCTCTGCGATGGCTTTGGTGTTCTTGCCCCTAGCCCTTTTGGGTTGGGGCGGTGCAGGTGCAGGTGCGACGGTTGGCTTGTACGAACTGGGTGGAGGGTGAGACTCGACCGCAATAGGTTGCACCGGGGTTAAAACAACCTGGAGCATTGCTAGTTGAGCTGGTGGATCAAAATACCACACCGAAATTCCCAATGTAAATTTGGGCAGGCTTAATGTGGCCATTACCGGTTTGCTCATGACACCAGGTGGGGGAAAGAGGAAGGGAATTGTATGGACTGGGGACGAGCCCACATAACTCCCGGCTGGTTGCATGTGGGGATGCGATTGTGGTTGCAGCTGTGCGTAATGCTGCTACTGCGAATGATGTTACGGCTGTGGACGATGTTGTGGTTGTGGTTGGGGCTATGGCTGTGGTTGTTGTTTGGGTGCAGCGGTGCTGGATGAGACCATGCACAAGTCCGCAGTTTGATTTTGTGTCAGTGGTGGTGACAGTAACGGGAAAGGAGCCGTCATGGTGGGATCGATAAACAAACCAGGGCCCACATTCCACGGTGGGGAGGCTGGTGTGTTTTCAACCATAGTGTTAATTGTAGGGATGACATTGGCGTGTGTGTTCGTCCCTTATGGCTCAATGGTGGTGATGGTCGGGATAACGTTGGCTGGTGCCGTTAACCCTTGGGTATCATGATAAGTGAGTTGGTCAACCATCACAATCTTCCCTTCATGTGGCAAAATCATGAGATGGAAGACAGTTGATGCGACTGATTGCATGGCATACATGTAACTCCTTCCAAGGAGGAGGTTGTAGTCCAGTTGAGCGTTGACGACTTCTATGTCGATCAGCACTATCTTCCCGGCTAACGTGATGGGGACATGGGGGAGGAATCCTTGGGCTTCAGTGGGATGTCCATCATAAGCCCGCAGAGTTGTGGAGGATGGTTGCAGAATTGGTGATCCAAGTTTATGCCAAACCAAGGTAGACATAATGCACGTGGATGCCCCCTCATCCACTATGCACCGATGCACAACCAAATTCCAGATGGACACCGGGATTTGAAAGGTGATGGTCGAGGGCATGCATGGTTCTCTGTTCTCCGTTTCAAAGGTGATTAACTTGGATTCGGAGGGGTCTACTGCCCCCAGGGCGGCTAGCAAGGCTTTCCACTATGTTGGGCACATTTTGAGTACCTCAAGAGCGGACATGGCAGTTGGCGTTTGGGCCAAATCATCCACAATGCTATAGCTGACTGCAGCTCTAGTTGTGGCATTATTGGCGATTCTGCGTATGGGAGGGTGAGGGAATGGGGTTAACTGAAGAGGTAGGTTGACAGTCTTAGACGTGGATGCTGCTGATGATTCAGCAGGTTCGGTGGTGGTACCGTACTGATTCCGTCTGGTTTGCAAGTTGACCTCTTCAGTCGTCATGGCTAGTAGGTGCTGAACACCTGTTTCGGCCGTGGGAGGTGCCCTCGGAGCATTGGGATTGGGCTAGGGAGGGGGTGCGGTTGCCACCAATCCTTGGACTGGCAGTGGGTTTTGAAGCACCATGGGGGGAGGTCCTTGTGGTGCCGGGTTGGGCTGTGCTTGGTTTGCAGCGTTGGCAGCCTGTTGGACCTCGTTCTGAATGGTTTGCTTGGCGCAACCCATGAGGGGACACTCGAATGTGTAGTTCCCATAGACCTCACAGAGTGTACATGGTTGGTTTGTGCGCAACGAGGCATTGCGTCTTGGTGCATTTGGTCATGGGGGGTTCTGGGCTGACCGGTTTGCCGTGGCATTGTTGGGAGGATTCGGTTGTTGACCGCCTCCCTGTGGTTGGTTGTTGCCTTGGTTGCGGGGCCCGTTATTTCTAGCTTTCCCTTGTTGATTGTTGGGGGCAGGCTGGTTGGGAGGATTTTGCTGTGCGAACACTTGTCCCAATGGAGCAGGTGGAGCGGGGGCGGGGGCTTGAACTGGTTTCACTGGTGGTGCATAGTAGATTTGTGGGGTTGGTGGTGCCACAAATGTGGACATTTGCCCCACATACTGCTGTGTTGGCCAAGCCATAGCCTGAGTCTATTGCGATGGCGCCGGTTGTGTATAGGAAGTTGTTGCTTCGGATTGGGACATCATTCTTGCATAGTCCGGAGCTTGGTTTTGGTAAGCAACATTAGCAGTGTTGCTTGGTTGTGATGGAACTGCAGGTGGTGTCAGTTGAGGCTGTGGCTATTGAGAGACCGATCCTATGATGCCATCCGCCACATGGGATGCCCCCGGTGCATCGCGGTAGGAGGTACTCGAACAGGGAGCGTCTGGAATGACGGTGTACAGGTAGGTATCTAGACTAAGCATAGATAAGGTCAAATTGTTGGGCCTTCAGTATGGCCTCTTCTTTGGATTTGGGACGTTCAGATGCGATGTCCTTTGCTATGGGTGGGAGCAAGGTCTTAAGGAACCAATCCAAGAAGATCCTGTCATCAAGTTGGATTTTGCATAGGCTACAGTGTCGTCGCCACTCATGGATATGGTCAGTTATATGAGTGGTAGTGCTTTGACAGTAGGAGAGCAGGATCTCCACCCCCTCATCATATTTGACAGGGAGTTGGAAATATTGTAGGAACATGAAGGCTAGGGAGTTGAAGTCCGGATACTTGGCTTGCAGCAGCTCAATGTACCATTTGGTCGCAGCACCTATAAGGGTGCGTTGGAACAGCCTCAGCCTCATGGAATNTCATTATGTGGTTTTGGGGACATTCCCCTGCTTTGCCTTCAAACTTGGGGATGTCTGATGGCAGCTTAGTTGGCATTGGAGGCCAAAAAGCTTGATGGCGGATGGGGTCGTTTGTTAACTTAGCCAAGTTATGCAAGTTCAGACGAGCCATGAAGGGAATATTTGACCCCAGGTTGATGTGGGATGGAGCTGCGATGGTGGTGGGGTTTGCAGGTGCATAATGCATCTGCATAGCTGGGGGTGCTTGCAGTGGCACCATTGCGGATGGGCCAATGCCACCAAGTGTTGTGGGTGGGACAATATGAGTGGCAGGGACATTTCCCCCATGTATGACAGTAGGGGCAATGTAAGTGGATGGTCCACTGCCCACCTGTGTGGCAGGAGGGACAGTGTGTGTGGAGGGGCCACTGTCCCCATGTGTTGCAAGTGGACCAGCTTGGCTGGTCACTATAGGTGGTGGCAGCTGACTGATGACAGTCTGCATGACTATGCTTGGGCCACTTGCCAGGTTGTGGGTGATGGGTTGTGATGTGGACATGGGTCCACTTGCTAAGGTTAGGCCAAAAAATGGATCCGGATTTGCACTCGCCATGGGGCTCGATGGTGCAGTATGGAGGTTTGATTTAGACTGATGTGGGTTTGAATCAGAATCAGAGGCTGTGTGGCCTTCTGACGGTGTGGGAGATCGCTGAGAACGGCTTTGACGGTGTCGATTGAGTGTTCCAAATGGTGGTGGTTCGCCTCTTAGGCGCGAGGAAGATCGTGGAGGATCAATTATGTTAGATTTTATGTCTGAAACTTGGTGGGAATGATGTTTGGAGCCCAGTTTCAGTGGCTTCCTATTGGCTACAGGTGGTCACTCAGCCACCAAGACTGCCAGAAGACAGTGCTTGGCTTGTTCCTCACAGGTGTTTCTACTAAATCGGAAGGGGTCGTTGCTCATTTCGCTTAGCAATTCCTCTTAGCGACTAGCTACTTTGGGGTTCCTATGGTACTCCTCACAATGAGTTTCTGGGCAGAGCCCAAGTACTTCCCACAGTATAAGCAGTCAAGAACTTATGTCCTCAAAGACTGCAAATTGGTTTATACTTAGTGTAAATTAGTAAATTTTAAGGCTCACTCAGCGTCATGAACTGAGTTGGGTTGATTAGTTGGTATGGTGTATTTGTTTGTTTGTTTTTTCTGGTATTCGATTGTTGCAAATGGTTTATGAATTCATCATGGTAGAGTTCATATCATTGTGTATGCATGCATTGAATAATGAACAGATATTGTGAACAAATACAGTGATTAACCCTGAATGTGTATGGCCTAACTAGATGTCTACCTCACACTGATATTCCTCTTCAACCAAGAGAAGGTGCTGGGCTTTCAACACAATGGGACTAAGTCCACCCGTAGATCCTTAAGTCACCTCCCGGATGCAAGGTTGGTCAATAGGGAGGACACTTAGCTCCGTGAGAAGCCCTCCTTCTCAACCCCCTCTACCTTCTAGGTCATCCGGTTTTAATGGTTTGGAACAATATAGTGGAGTGCCTAAATCTATACGAGCTTGCCCTTCGTCGTATCCCAGAATACCCCGGAGGGTGATGACTGGGTAGAGGAGGAAGGAGAAGCAAGACAGTTAGTTTTAGGTTGATTTTAGTTGGACTAGGTTCATTTGATTAAGCCATTAACATTTACTTGGCATTTACACATTGTTTATGAAAGAAATTGCAGAAAATAAAAACAGAAACTGAAATTAAACTGGTGTGGTGGATAGAGGCGGCTGGGCCGCACTAACAGTCCTCTGAAACTGAAATTTACTGTCTTTTAAACTGAAATTGAAGTTCTGTTTGACAGGCCGTACATTTTTGATCAAATCTGGCAAGGGGGCCGCGAGATTTTTTCAGAAACAGGTGAGGGGGTCGCACAGAATGCAGAAACAATCGCGGACTGAGTTTCTGGGTTGAAGTCGCACTTATCGGGGGATTAAGTGGGCCCTGGGCGCACCTGTTTGCCCATTAAGTGCGCCCCAGTCTCACTTTTGGCCCCGATAAGAGCGCCCTGCTCCGGATTGGGGTTTTTTTGTGAGACAGAGTAATATCTGGCCAACAGTAACTTGTACTGTGGTCAACCTGACTCGGTTTTTCCTAGCAAAGGCTTTGGTAGTACTGAAAACAGGAAATAAACTGAATCTAAAGTGGATTTAATAGGAAATTTTTGAACAACTAGGGCAAAAAATTTAAAAACTTGAAAATAAAAATTTTGGACCAGGGATCCTGTGGGATCGACCCGGTATGGTCGGCAGTTCTGTAGCAAGGATTTCTCCTTACTACAGGGGTAGGAATGGCTCCCTTCTGTCTATAGGACAAAAGGGTAGGTTCCTGCGTGGATGGTAAATGCATAAAATAAAACGTAATGTAAATGGCAGAAATGAAAGCTAATCTACGAACATAAAAGATAGATAGAAAATGTAGAAGCAATGGTGAACCCCTCTGCAAGAAATGGGTTAGGGTTCCACCTCCAAACAAACCTAAGCTATAGTAACAAACCTAAGCTATAGTAAAACCTGCAAAACAATGTTAAGCATACAACCTGCAAATGGAAATAAGGGTTAGAAAGCAAATACAATTAGGAAACAAAGAAATAAAACAAGAAACATGTTTATACCTTCTTTGGTGGGAATGGGCCACCATGCCCTAGCTTGTGGAAGCACCTTCCTCTTGGATGGGGAGCAATGGTTCAATGGAGATGGAGGAGAGGGGGAGTGGGTGGCTTGAGAGGCAAAGGTCTTAAGGCATCCACGGGCAGCATAACAATAGGCAAAGGGAGAAGTGTTTTGAGAATGACCCCCCACCCTCCTTTTATAGCTTTTCCAAGGGGTTTTAGGGTTTTAAGCCCTTAATTAGGGCTTTAACCCCTTTTTTGGGATTTTAGCCCCTTTCTCCCTAACTTTAGCCCCTTTTTGAGGGCTTTAGCTCCTAGGAGGCTATTTTGGGGTCCTTTTTGGGGTTTTTAGCCCTTTTTCTTCATCCTTAGGCTATTTTGAGGGTGTGGGGGTCTTAATGGAGGGATATGAGGGTCGTGAGATGGTGTCCTTGGGTGAACAAAAATGAGACCTCCCAACCCGTAGGGTATACTCTCTCCATGGTGGAGCCTGTGGCAGAAATGACCCTCACAATCAATGACCTTGATTTTATCATCGACCCAAAGCTGTATGAGGCCAATTGGCAAGACTTGGTTCAAGTTGTCTACTTGGCAGACGTTACCTACTAGGAGATTTTGTGCCCCATGGCCAAGGACTTTCTCAGGGAATGTCTCAACCTCTATCTCTTCACTAGATTTGGGAGGGATGACAAGCACTCAATCTAGCATATGCTCTACAGTGTCAACCCCAACAAGTTGATGGCCTGTCAATATCTCATCAAACACCAGGAGGCACGCAAAGATAAGATCATCGTCTTCTCGGATAATCTCTTTGCCTTGAAAAAAATGGGCACCATGCTGAAAAAACACATGATTCAGGGAGATACATCGCACGAAGAGAGGCTAGAGGTTCTTGATAGATTCAGAAAGGCTACCACAGGCTTCACAGTATTTCTCTCCAAGGTGGGGCGTAATATACAATCATTTCAAAAATTGTTTCTGCTACATTTTCTTTGTATTAAATTTGCATATATGTACATTTTTTTAGCCTTTTCTGACTATTTTGACATATATATCAAGGTGGGACTCGGGAGATACCTCCATTGATCTGCCATAGGCAACAGTCGTCATACAAATATCTTCTCAAGGCGCCTCCAGGAGGAAAGAAGTGCAACGTTTGGGTCGTGTTTTGCGCCTATGGTAGAAATGACCCTTGCAACCTGCAAGGTATACTATCTACATGGTAAGTCCTGTGGCTGAAAAAATGAGAAACCAGACTTGAAAACTTGCAAGCAACACTCTCTCGACCATGGTGGAGCTTGTGGTAGAAAAGCGAACCCTTGCAAGTTGGGCTGGACTCATATGATGTATCTCTCTTATTAATTGAGTGGTAGAAGTAAATAATGAATTGAGTGGTACTGGTACATTTGTAGATTTCCACGATTCTGAGTACAAGCCATAACTCTACAAGCCTTCAGGAGTACCATTGGCATGGCAGTAAATTTAATGATTGACGTATAGTTTTTATGACGACCCTTATAATGAAGTTTTAATCCAATTTCAACATTTTTTTTAAACTGTCAAAAATAAAATACTACATTTTAAATAAAGAGCGTTTTTCAAATGCCACT
This sequence comes from Pseudotsuga menziesii, assembly GCA_001517045.1. Classification (NCBI taxonomy): domain Eukaryota; kingdom Viridiplantae; phylum Streptophyta; class Pinopsida; order Pinales; family Pinaceae; genus Pseudotsuga; species Pseudotsuga menziesii. Next base: position 108,052 of record LPNX010512197.1, on the reverse strand, counting down.
TCTGAGACGGTCTGGGACCCCTTTGACGAGCCGCGATGGCTTCAATTTTGAACCCTGTTTAGAATGACATGGAGACGTCAATTGGAAATACAAATTTAATCAAACCTTAAAAGCATCATGACCTCACCTTTTACACCTTTGGACTTGGATGGCATTTCCGTGCATTTACCATGATCACATCATCTACATACCATGAATGAGAGAGAAAGGAAAATCCGCGACTCGCGAGCAGAGTTGGAATTTGATGGGCATTTGCCCGTTTTTGCACATTTTTGTCGTCAAATATGGGTAAAATTTCACCAAACCCGTTTTGTTAAACTGTTAAAGTTTTTTGTAAAACGTCATTTCGACGGTTTAAATTTTTATGAAAACGTCATCATAACTCTCCCATTGCCATGGTCCACGGGGCTAGCCTCGTGACCATTGCTAAAAAGTGGAAAGAGCACCATGTACGCTATTCAGAAATTAATGAATTAATCAAGCCTTCCATAGAAATTTATGACAAATTAAGACATTAGTTGAAAAATTTATCAAGCTTTCCATAGAAATTTATGACAAGCAGTGTTGGAATTTGAGGACGTTTTGTTGGTTATGGGCAAAAAAATATTTTGGAGGTTTAGCTAAATTTTAATTGCAAGTAATATGGATGTTGGTGGGTGAATATTGCATAATGTTAGTGGATGTTAATTATTGGTCTGTGTTATTTTTGGTAAGTAATTTTGTTAAATATATAATAGAAACTAATTTCTTTATTGCTTAAATTCTGTAATAAAATTTCATTTATGAAAGAATTCTACTTGTGGTTAAAGGATAACTTTTTTTAATAAAAAAGTTGAAGGTAACTCTTTTACTAAAACGTTTTGTGACGAAGAGGTATATGCTAAAAACGTTAAAAAAAAAATAGTATAGTTTGAAGCGTAGAGATGAAATGAAATTCCAACCCAACCCTGCTCGCGAGAGAAGGCACATGGAGCCTGGAGGGCACAATTCGAGGCACATAAAGGTACAATAAATTTTCGGCTACCCACATCACGTGGTGTCCTATGCTGGACAGGTATCGTACATCATCACGTGGATGCAATGCATTCATCTACCATACACTTGTAACGTGTCAACTTAAACGAGAAATGTCGTATAACACTGATGCTATCCGGGCAAGCCACATGTGGCAGGCATGCACCGATTCTTCCACCACCATGCAAATACTTATTTCAATCACTCTGCCTTTTTCGACATCCAATTTGAATGCTTTTAACCAACGATTTGCAGAGCGTTGATGCCTGTAAGGGATTACATCTAGAGATAAGAGTGTTCTCGTAGATTTATAGGTTGATTAGGCTTAACACACAACGCTCCAAGAGCTTTTCTGCTCCTATGCCTTCGGCCAAATCTATCTGCTCCAGGATTTGAATATGTCTGCAATTAAAAGTAGTTTGGGATCAATTATTTAATAAGTCATTTTTTTCTTTCCAAGATTACTAAATAAATGTTTGGGATCAATTTTGTAATTAATCATTTTTATTATTACATAAATCCTTGGTGTCATTTCTTTGTTTTGTCAAAAGTAGTTTGGGATCAATTATTTAATAAGTCATATTTTTCCAAGATTACTAAATAAATGTTTGGGATCAATTTTGTAATTAATCATTTTTTCAAAGATTATTACATAAATCTTTGGTGTCATTTCTTTGTTTTGTCATTTCATGGAATAGTTACTGTCCATTCTATTCTTTGCCTTCTTGGATTCCAGTGAAGAATTTAGGGTATTTGAACGTTTCCTGGAAAATGGAGTGCGAAAATTTATTGTGTATAATCTTTTCAGGTTTATTGAATGTTAATATCGCACTAACCTTGACAGCATTATTGCAGGATTTGCTAATAAACGACCGTGTGAAGCTGAAGATGATAAAGGGGTTGGCGCATTGCATTGTACAAAGCTTCGGACGCCATGTGTTGATGGGTGCTCTCAGTTAGAGGAGTTGCCAATTATGAAAACATTGGTATCTTTGGAGGACTTCACGGCAGAGGGATGTGTGAAGCTGAAGAGGATACAGGGGTTGGCACATTTTACCTAGCTTCTGTTTCTGTATATTGATGGGTGCTCTGAGTTAGAAGAGCTGCCGATTATGGAAACATTGGTATCTTTGGAGGAGTAGGTGGCAGCTAGATGTGTGAAGCTGAAGCTGAAGAGCATAAAGGGGTTGGCGCATTGTACAAAGTTTCAGGCGCTATGTGTTGATGGGTGCTCTGAGTTAGAAGGGCTGCCAAGTATGGAAACCTTAATATCTGTATGTTGTTGGGTGCTCTGAGTTAGGAGAGTTCTCAATAATGCAAACATCCGTATCTTTGGAGGTTGATGGCAAATAGATGCGTGAAGCTGAAGAGGATACAGGGGTTGGCGCTTTGTACAAAGCTTCGGTTGCTGTTTGTTGATGGGTTCTCTGTGTTAGAGGAGCTGCCAAATATGGAAACGTTGGTATCTTTGGAGGACTTTTAGTCCTCTGAATGTGTGGAGCTGCAGAGGATACAAAGCTTCGGCTTCTGTGTATATTGATGGGTGCTCTGAGTTAGAAGAGCTGCCAATCATGGAAACATTGGTATATTCGGAGGAGAAGGTGGCAGCTAGATGTGTGAAGCTGAAGCTGAAGGGCATAAAGGGGCTGGTGCATTGTACAAAGCTTTGGACGCTATGTGTTGATAGGTGCTCTGACTTAGAAGAGTTGCCAAGTATGGAAACATCGGTATCTTTGGAGGACCTGCCAAGTATGGAAACATTGTAATGTTTGGAGGAGGTGGTGGCAGCTAGATGCGTGAAGCTGAAGAGGATACGGGGGTTGGCGCATTGTACAAAGCTTCTGTTGCTGTATGTTGTTGGGTGCTTTGAGTTAGAAGAGCTGCCAAAGTATAGAAACATTGGTATCTTTGGAGGAGTTGGTGGCAAATAGATGTGTGAAGCTGGAGATATAAAAGGAGTTAGCGCATTCTACAAAGCTTCGGTTGCTCTATGTTGATGGGTGTTCTAAGTAGAAGAGCTGCCAGTGATGGAAACATCGGTATCTTTGGAGGGCTTTCGCTCATGAATGTGTGAAACTGAGATACACAGTAAGTTTCGTCTGCCATATGTTTATGGCTGGTCTTATGGTTTGGTCTCATGGTTTCTAAAATCTAGGGAAGTTGAGGTTCTCAAGATATATTAATGAATTTTTCATGGATATTGTTAATATGTTTGACATATTTATGGATATAGTTGAGATTTTCTCTCAATTTTTGTTTTGTTTTAGTGTTTAGATCCTAATTTTGTGGATCTAGAGATTTGTCCTCTCCTTTTGTTTTGTTTTAGTGTTTAGATCCTAATTTTGTTTTGTTTTAGTGTTTAGATCCTAATTTTGTGGATCTAGTGATTTGTCCTCTCCTTAGTTTGTTGAGATAGTTTCAATCCTGGAGAATTATTTGAACTCATTGTCAAGATTTTTTGAAGGGGTGGCGCTTTTGGGAGGCTCTTACGATGAGAGTCGTTGTAGACTCTTTTGTAATCTCTTGAAGGACATGGCAAGCAAGCAAGAGGCTTTGTTTATAGTCCTAAGTTGGAACATTTGTAAATCTCAAGATGAGTTAATGAGTCACATATTGTGAGATCCCAGGATGGGAGAAATAGTCACATATTGTGAGATCACTGTGTGAAATTCCATGATGGAAAATGAGCAGCCCAGGAAGGGTCAGAGTCACATATTGTGTGAGATCACTGTGTGAAGTTCCAAGATGGAACAATGAGCCATATATTGTAATATCCTCTTCGAGGAGGAGGATATCTACTTTATGTGGGAGCTTTATTGTAAGACCTCTTGGAGAAAGAGGATACCCACTTTATGTGAGGGCCTTTTGTTTTGGGCTTTATTTTTTATTTTTAAGCCTTTGTAGACCTCTTCCAGGATGGGAGAGAAGTCATTTGCAAATATTATTAATAAAACGGTTCGTCTATTGATCGAGCCTGGAGACGTAGCCAGAGTGTCTGGTGAACTCCGTTAACAATCGTGAACTCTGTTTTACATAGTGTTATATGTTTTACTTAAAGTTAAAGTTTCAGTTTGAAGTGCATGTTTGTACTTAATTCTCAGTTTAAAGTTAAAGTGCAGAATTTGAGTTAATATTGTCAAATTTCATGTTATTTATGAAAATTTAAGAATTTAATGAATTATCCGAAATTGTCTAATAACTGAAGCAGACGCACGCCCGATTTGGATGCAGTAATGAACGATTAAAAAAAAATACAGAAAAACTGTTTTGTAACGAGAAAGGTGAATTTAGAGATGCATAATGTGTTGAATATTGTACGCCCGATTTGGATCCAGTAATGAACGATTGAAAAAAAAAATACAGAAAAACAGTTTTATAACGAGAAAGGTGAATTCAGAGATGCATAATGTGTTGAATGTTGTACTTAGTTTGGAGATCCTTAATGTCTCTATGGAGTAATGAACGATTGAAATGAGAAACAGAAAAGCAGTTATGTTTTAATTCTATATCTTAACAATTTTGAAGGAAGGATTGAAATAACTAGGAGTAAGATTTATAACTGAAACTTTGGAATGTATACTTGGTATACATAGAAATTTTACATTTCTTCAATTCGGATAAATCTGGAACTTCATATCACATTGGGATACATACTAATATTTCAATTATCAGTATGATTCGATTTACAGCTCTATATAGTTTTCCTTCTTAGGATCTAGTGGTGACTAAAGACTTCCTTTGCTGCTTATAAACAATAATTTCATAATGAACTACAATACACATGAGCTGTGATGGAGTTTCATGTTTCCCAAATTCTCTTTATTTTCTAGAGACAATTTCTAGCAAGCCAACAGATACAACCTTGTAAACTTGGAACAAAGTGCCCTTTGAAAGCTTTTCCATTCATGTTTTAATAAAGTTGTTTCCGTTTGCTCCCTGTTTGTTGTTTCCATAAAGTTGTTTCATTTTGCTCCCTGTTTTCTGTTTTTATAAAATTGTTCAATTTTCCTCCCTGTTTGCTGTTAGCGATACTTGGTGACAAAAAACCAGATAACAGTCTCAGATAGTTCAAGTAGCGCACAGGAAAATGAAGTGAAATGGTTAGACTATGTCCTTTCCTTTGTTTCTCTTTTATTTTGGAAGGAAGGTGATGGAGGCCAAAGGTTGTTGATTACTGGAATGCCACTGACAAAACATAAAAGTTAGTGTCGGAAAAATGGCTGAATTTCTAGTTGGGGACTGAATCTAATGATAAGAATTACTCCATTAAATTAAAATTTGTGAAAACATTCACAAGCAGCCACATTGTAAAAATATGCATTTGTGAAAACATTCATAAGCAGCCACATTGTAAAAATAAGCAGCCACATTACTCCATTAAATTAAAATTTGTGAAAATATTCATAAGCAGCCACATTGTAGTGGGCTTGAAGTATGACAAAAATAATACTAAAGCTGAATTGTATATCATAAGCTTCGCATTACAGCCAAGTTACAGGCCTCCATCTTGGCATACGGCGCTGCCTGCCATCCTGGTGGGCCATTAATTTTGTGCTTCTTTGGCCTTTGCTCGTTAGCATTCCATGTTTTCCAGCTGCACTTTCTTCAGTAGATATTAGCGTTGATTATTCCCGCTTTTAGTCTTTTATATAGGGGTGACCCTTGCACTCCCATAGCATGTTGGTAATATTTTATTTCGAAATCCCATCGACCTTGTGGTCACATCGACCTATTTGTGATCACTTGTTTGACATTAATAATATTATCATATCTTGTTTTATTTTTATTTATTTATTTATTTTAATAATGGAAACAGCAACTTCCTAAAAGTTAAGCCAGAGATGCCAGATATACCAGTAACTAGATGTTATATGTTATTTATTTGAATTGCCTTTGAGCGAAGGATAGAATAGCTCGTCTGCAAGCCAGATTTAGCAGTTAAATATATGTTATATGTTATTTATTTGAATTGCCTTTGAGCGAAGGATAGAATAGTTATTGAATGATCCATCAAATTATCAAGAGTGTACTTTGCCTTACACTCCTTGACTATAGCTGCACTAGCTTTTCTTACTAACATTGTAGAGTTAGCATAATATTGACACCTTCATGAACAATGCACTTCAAAATCGAGCAGATATGGGTTTCGAAACAAAATAGTTTCCTAGTTTCACAAGACTTTAGCAACTGCAGCTACTCTTCAGGTTCAAATAGTTATGTTGGGAACGCATAAACCTCAACAAACTGCCGCTTGTGCAGTATCCACTGAGTGGCTCCTATAAAAAATCAAGAAAAACAACTCTATAGTCTATACAAGGAAGACAAGCCATCTGCTCAATATGCAGCACCATCAGGTGTGCTAACACTGGAGAGAGGAGGGATGTTATGACAATATCCAAGGACTCACAGCAGAAAGTCTGCTTCTGGATTGGGAAGCTTTAGGCCTATGCTGTCATTTATGAACCACATTCAAGGGATGTTATGACAATATCCAAGGACTCACAGCAGAAAGTCTGCTTCTGGATTGGGAAGCTTTAGGCCTATGCTGTCATTTATGAACCACATTCAAGGACCGCAATGCAAAATATAGTCATAAGACATGTAGTCTTCTTTATTAGGAGTAATAGCAAACTGGAAAAAGAAGGCAGGTATAGATAGAAGTAAATCTTGTAGACACAAAATGCATGTTGTAAGATGGAGATTTGCTACATGGCATAGAGAGATGAGAAATGCATAGCAAGAAGATTCATTTGGTAAGATGTAGATGTTGTTGAAGAGAGTAATCTCACCGTGGTCAGGTTAGAGAGTCAGGTAACCCACAGCGGTATTTACCTAACTGTGGTATTCACCCATAGTAATAGTGTTTTGTAATTCCTATTTAAACACCTCTGAATAATGAGAAGGCAATCATCTGCCCGTACTGTTTTTTTTGCTCTGTTCTTTTCTTTCACATGGTATCAGAGCTTAAGGCCTGATCCTTCCATTGTTAGGGTAAGCCTTTTCACAGAGTGGAAAGCACTCTACGGAGCTCAGAAGCCATTTAGAACAAAGATCAGATCCGCTTCATGGCATAGTCGTAGATCTATTTCCGTTTCTCCCATATCTGCACAATTTGAACAGAGCAGAGTGAGACTGTCAAGGGTTCCTGCGATTGAAGGCCACAATCTCTGTTGATATGGCCCAGTTTCTTCGAATTTTCAGATCTGAGCTTTTGTCTTCATCAGCGATTCGTTTCAGTGATCTCAGTCGGCCGCATTGTTTAAGGGACGCGATCTGGGTGCCGATCCTTCGATTAAAATTAAATTCTAAGTCTGAATAGATCTCCTTCTTACCTCCACGGGATTCCAAGCGCGCTTCAGCAGATCGGTTCCATAAGAATAAGCCTCTAATGGAAAGGCTATTATCATCACTGTAAAATTCACATTATCATCACTGTAAAATTTAGGCTCGTACTGACTTCTTCCAAAAATCGTAGCCCGATTTGTCCGCGCCTGGTGTCGTTTGCGTGTGTTCTGTTGGAGTTAACAGGGCGCCCCATTTCACCAAATTCCCTGCTTGTAGTTGGGCAGTGCACCGTTCCCCAAGGGAAGGGTTCGAAATCTGCACCTAGGCCGCAGGTAAGATGTTTCTTTTTGCCATTCGTTCCTAGATCTGACCTTGGGTTCGGCCAATGGACATGATTCTACCCTGTTATGGTGCAAGTAAAATTAGCTCATGGGATTTGAAATTGTGACCACGAATTAGGGTACTTCCAGTTGTGTGTAGAAATGATAGATGCCCAGGCTATCCATTGCCAAAGATGCACATTTTTTATGCTAACTGTACACATGCAGTAGAAGGGTTGATCTGGGTCTGACTGGATTGACCAGTAGCCATAGATCTGGTATAAATCGCAGGCTCAGACTGGAGGATGCTAGAGTAGCTGGTCCCATTCCACTCAGCAGGAAATCGCAGGAGTGATGATATCAGATCAGATCTAATTTCTTTGATTGTTTTTGTCCAGTATTGTGAACTTTTTTCATACAAAGAGCTGTGAACCCTATATTTTGCTGTTCAGATCTGCTTCCAAGAAGCACATTGTTGGAGCGCCCACCAAATCAGCCTTTCATTTGTTCATTTTCTTGCTGTTCTGTTCTTTTAGTCATATCAGATGGCTAATACCAGTTCTTTGAAGCTGATCTCCGGATCTGGTTTGACTGGAGCAAACTATGAATTTTGGTCTATCAAAATGAAGACATTTCTGTAGCTCAACAAACGTTGGGATATGGTGGAAACCGAGTTCACAGAACCTGAAGCGGTCGCTCTGGCCGCAATTAATAATGCATAGAAAAATGCTCTCGAATCTCGGCGAGACTGAGATCTCACAGCCACATGGCTGATACAAAGCTGCATTGAAGAATCCATTTTCCCACGGATCTCAGGTGCTACCAGTGCACATCAGGATTGGAATCTGCTTGCATTAGCCTACAAGGGAATCGATCACATTAAAACGATAAGACTGCAAACCCTACGCCTTCAATTTGAAAGTTTAAAGATGAAGGAGTCAGAATCTATAGATCTGTTCATGACTAGGGTCTCCAGTCTTGTGACTCAATTCCAAACCTATGGTAAACCACTAGAACAAAAAATAGTTGTTCAAAAGATTCTTCAGTGTCTCACCAAGAAATTTGCTATGGTAGTGACTGCCATAGAAGAAGCCAAAGATATGTCTAAGTTCACCTTAGAAGAGTTGACTGGATCTCTTCTATCTCATGAAGCGCGATTCACTCAAGAAGAAGAATTGTTGACCAATGCGTTCAGCACCCAGGCTTCCCTCAACAGAGGTCGAGGCAAAGGAGGACAAGGTAGAGGAATAAGAGGCCGATGGTCTCGATCTATAGAAGACAGAACCAATCATAAACACTCAGAGCATTCAGAACACTCTCACAACTCTCAAGGTCAGAGGGGAAAAAACAAGAGATGGACAAATAAGTCCAATGTTCAGTGTAACTACTGCAAGAAGTATGGGCACTATGAACATGAATGCAGTAAGAAGCAAGCGGACCAGAACAATAACCAGAACAACAGCAGAGCTAATGTCTCCAAAGCAGAAGAAGGCTCGTAAGAGGTGATGTTTCTGTCTTATCAAGCAATTGAAGACCACTACAGCTCATATCTATGGCTACTAGATAGCGGTTGCAGCAAGCACATGACAGGTAACAAGTCATTATTCTCTAGTCTAGATTTGTCACATACCCCAATTTTGTAAAATAATGTTATTTGTTTTAAATTGATTCCTAAGACATTATGTTAAATTTAATGCTAAGTTGAAACTGATGACTCAGCAGAGTCAAAAGATGTGGAATGTAATTCTGAATATTTTATTTTTAATAAATAAAAAGTGGAGACAACAGCTTGGGAGAGCTGTTAATAAGAGTGTTATTGGTCAAACTGGTGGAAAGAACTAGGTGGAGAGCAAAAGACAAGTGGCAGCATCCTCAAACACTTCCTATGTTGCAGGTGGAAACTTCCCTACATTTGGGGTCATGATCCCCCAAGAAAGTGGGATCAGAGCAGGTGGTTCAATTAATGACAACTAACCCAAAAAGACTTAGGCAATCTTTTAAAAATGCCCAATGTAGAGAGTTGAGGCTGCTCATATATTTTCCAGGAGAAGAATCATTCAGGGAGAATGCACTTCAAGGAATTCATTGGGAAAAGGGAAACTGTAAGGAAGGTGTTTTGAAGAAAAAACTGCAGGAACTTGATCTAATACAGCTTCTTAGCTGAGAGATTTGATTGATGAGTTCAAGATTGGTATTAAGTGTCAGGACTAGTACTTGGTTATTTGCTTCACCTAGTTTCAGCTAGGGAGACCAGAGCAGGTTCGGGGGT
>LPNX010512197.1:75328-96750 GCA_001517045.1 Pseudotsuga menziesii | reverse complement strand
TAAACAAACACTACGATATATTTTAGAGGAAAGAAAATAATTAATTTGTTGTTTCTCTTATTTTATAAATACTAATGTTATAATATAAATAGGGTAACATAGAATACAGAAGGGACTTTTTTATAAATTATTTAGTATAGAGAGCATAAGAATATAACAATAAAATATTTTCTCATCTATATATAACATAAATAGACTAAATATTAAGATAATATAAATAATTAGAAGAGCAATATTTACTTGTAAGTAGAATAACAATTCTTATAACATTATAATAAGTATCAAGTAAACATGAACTTTGTACTTGAAGATGTAACTATACAGTTACATAAGTACAACTCAAAAACATTAAATTATTTTCTTTTCTTTCTGAAAGTTAACCAATATAAAATAATATTTACAACCTTATCAGAACAGAGAGAATTAAGGTGAGTTAATATAAAAACAATATACAGTTATCCTAAACAAGTAATATTAAAATAATTTACAGGGTAAATTCAAATGTATTAACTTGCAAGAAAATAAATTCATAGTACTTAAACATGCTCGATTCACTGGGCTTAATAATCCATGTTACAGTAAAAGAAACAACTGAGTATTTTATAATATTATATTGTAATAAAAAGATAACTTAAAAACAATAAATACATTTTTACATCACTGAGTTAGGGTAAAAAACCTACTGTATCAAAATCACAACAGAGGTATCAAATGAAAGAGTTTAAGCTCCTTCTAATGCCTCTCGGCTTCTAAGAGTTAATAGAGTGAGGCGTTACCAGTCTTCCCTCATTTATACATTTTATACACAAAAATCTAGAAGCAAAATCAAAATTTATAGGTCACGGCCTAAGCCAGAAGCCCTGCATAAAGCAAGGGTTTATCATCAACAAAAACAACGAACCAAGATAACCCAGGTAAACCAAAACCACGAGGGTTTTGCAGGCCACGGCAACCAACCATCAAATGTCCCATAAGGAACTGAACAAGGATGAACTGCCATGGGATATCCAAGGCTTACCCATGAGCTAGCGGTTGTCCCAGCCTTGCACCAACCACGAAGAAGGACAAGCCGTCACCTGTGTATCAACACCCACGATATTGTTAATATCTTTCATTTATATAGGCAGAAATGTAACGAAACAGAGCTGTAAAGAAACGAAGTTGTCAATAATAGATTCTTACCTAAAACTTCGTTGAAATATAACCACCCACAAATAGTAGTGCAGCTACCAACGCGAGGAGGAACAAAACCTTCATCTGTCACAGGAATCACAAGAAGAAGGGAGGATTACCAATGCAGCAATGACCAGCGATGGCCAAGAGATGGAGCGATAAGCCAAGCAAGTATATACGCTTGGGTCGCAATTGTTTTCCAACCAAAAGTTCACAATGCTGCAAAACCCTAAAGACCCCACAAATCTCAAGATGCGAGACCACGACTCTCACTACTGGGCCACAGAAAAATAAGACTTTTATAGTCTGGTGTTTACTGAAATGAGATAGTTGCGAAGGTGAAACTACGGAGGAAAACAACCAACCCATCCCAAGCAGCAATCAATTTGTTACAGCTCGTCTCTATCAGCGTTTAGGGCTAGCCTCGAAGTGCAAGAGACAAATAAGCAAGCTGGAAGTCTATCAGCAACTAGTTGCAGAGCGACAGGGCGGCCAAAAACACAGTAGCAGAGTAGCCCGAGGCCCAAAATGGACGGAGGGAATATCAAGTTAAGGTTCGCTACCGCCTTTTAACTTCACAACGCATGGCTACGATGTGTCCACGTACACAATCCAATTATTTGCATGCAGTGGGTAAAAACTATATAGTTCCAGCGAACAATCATCCAAATGATTTTTCATTACAATCATTTGGTGATTCGAAGTTTCTGTAAGGTTCGATACACCCAAAGTCAACCAAGTATACTCGCTGTAATGTTAAATAAACAAAACTTTAGATCAAGGTTAAACCATAAACTCATTAAGGGCGCGGTCTATTCTATGACCCCTTCATTTATGCAAGCAAGGTATTCAATCTTTAAACGATTATAACTCTATCAAAGGTTTTCCATTTTAATATTTTTCAAAAGAAACTTATAAAATTTATTTATAATAAGATGCCCTTCTTGCTAACTTGATTCTCAATATACCTTGAGTATTCATTTATTAAACTATTAAAGTTTGAAAATGAGCATGTTAAGCCTTAAAGTATTTAACGGGCTTGACATTAGAATTGTAAGGATTTAATAACAATAACTGGACAATATCTTCCAAGTAAGTTATGTGTAAAGGAACTTAGTTCATCCACACTAACTTAGTCTATTTGATAACAGTATGTAATGAGGATATAATTCGTTTAAAACTTCAAAGCTTTGGAAGATGGAATAATAGTACAAAAACTCATTAACTATTGCACATTACTTTCATATCACAAGAAGTAACTACAATTTGTTATGATGTAAATGGTTTATGTCCACATTTTAAGATAGACCCTTAACGTAAAACCTTGCCACCTTTAGTCTGTGTGTAAGAAAAGATTTAAGGCGTTTATACACGACGACATTGGTAAACATTGATAAACATCGAAGAGGTTAGTTCGCAATGAAAACTATAAATTACAACTAGAGAGAGAGAGAGCAATTGTCACCAATATCGTTAGGACAAAATCTCTTTTCTATGGCACCTTTAAAAAGAATAACGATCTAATGGTTTTACCTCATAAAAGCATTTGAAATTGAACAACATTTATATTCTTTTACTGAGCTATTATTTTTGCAACGAACATATATCTGTATTCTTTATGATTATTGACAAGCAGCACCGGATCTTTCTTACCTGTAAATCTGTAAGAGCAGGTAAAATTTCTGCGTCAGCTCAAAAGCTAAGTAAGCCCCAGAATACCAAGACAGTTCCACCTTGTGGTCGCAAAGAAAAATAAGTCATTAAACTGAAAAAAAATTATTCTATAAGATAAACATAATCAAGTAGATAATTCAGATTATGAAATCATTAACATATAACTAATTAAACAATTAGCTGACCGCATTATTGAATATTATCTGTATTTTTCAAAATTTTAAAATTTTTGAAAATTTTGGGATTTTGACATGTGGTATCAGAGCACAAGGTTCAAACACTAGGCCTTGATGCAGCCCAACTAGCTTTCATAGAACAGTAAATTAAAATAATATGCTAACATATATTTTGTTTTATGTTAAGAACAGAAAATTTCCTTTTTATAAAGTTTAACAAGCAGATATCGAAAGGCTGGGAGAGTATGCACAGGAGGAGTATCCAGATACAAAAACAAGAAATTTGCCCATAGAACCTATATTAGAAGAGATGACTGCCAACTCCTCAGAGTTGTTACAGACTGTAAAAGATTTAAAAACTGAAATGGAGTCTGTAAAGAGGGAAAATGAAAGGACCCTGAAGGCTCAAGAAGAATTGAACCAAATTTTAATAGAAAAATTCCAAACTGAAGGAAGGAGTAGAAGGTCAGAATTTGAGGATGTCAGTCATCAAAGAAAATCTAAAAAGATGAAGCTTGCAAAAACTGAAAGTAGTTCATCATCTAAAGGGTTTGGTGAACGACAAAGTTACCATACTACTAGTGACAGTAGTGAAGATGATTTGTATGACAAGAAAAAATACAAACTATATGAGGAAATTTCAAGGGAGTTCAAAAAATAAAGCCACCAACTTTTAATGGAGAGACTGAGAAGGGGGAGGAAGCAGAGTCCTGGTTGTCCGGGATGAAGAAGTACTTCCATATATATAATTACTCTAACCAGTTAAAGGCAAGGATGGCTATATATAACCTCTCAGAAAAGGCTGACATATGGTGGCAAGACTTGAAGAGAGTTAAGGATATAAGAGAGAAAGAAGTTAATTGGAGTACCTTTAAAAAATATTTCAAAAAGAAATCTATGTCTGAGCAGTATTATGAAGAAAGAGCTAAAGAGTTTTATGAATTGAAGTTAGGTTCAATGACAATGAAAGATATGAACAACAAATTCTTAAGTTTACTTAGGTATGTACCCTACCTAGTAGATGAGAAACCAAAAGTACAATGATTTCTTAGCTGTCTACCGTATCATATTAAAGATAGAATTGAATATGGTAACCCAAAGACTTTAGAGGAAGCTATGAGGAAGGCTAACTTTTGTTTTGAGCAAAATCGGAAGAAAGAAGGCTTGGCCAATTGGAAGGCTAAGAAAAATAACAACCAGCCTAAATTTAAGAAGAAGGAATTTGTACCTCACAGAAATTTCAAGAATAATAAGACCAAAAATTATTTTAACAACAAGAATTTCCAGGGAAATAGTAATAGTACTTCCAACAATTCGAATAATTTTAAGGGCAAGGAAACTGCAAATAACCATGGAAATTTTACCAAGAGATTTGAACGTAAAGAGCCTGTTAAGTGCTGGGAATGTAATGGCCCGCACTATGACTCGTTCTGTCCAAACCGGAAAAACACTGTTAGCAATATTCATACTGTACAGAAGGAGATGACTGTTGGGGAACTAGCAAGGAGCATTCCTAGAATTAACGCGGCTTTTGAGAACCGTCAGGATGAATATCAAATTTCTATGGTGGAAGTAGAATGTATGATTAATCAGACCCCTGTAACCATTTTAATTGATCCAGGAGCTAGTCTTAGTTATATTGCACCCCAGATACTGGAAAAATGTAAGTTGTCTGTCGATAAGTTTGAGAATTCTTGGTTAGTTCAATTAGCCACTGGGGCTAAAAGAAAAATAAATTGTTTTGTGAAATAATGTGCTTTACTTATGGATGAATTTGAAACTGTAGTTAAACTTAATGTTTTGCCACTTGGCTCATATGATTTTGCTGATTGGTATGGACTGGTTAGAACAACATAAAGTAATTTTAAACTGTTATGATAAAACTTTTACATGCTTAAATAGTGATGAACAACCAGTAAGGGTTAAGGGTATTCCTAGAAAAACTATAGTAAGACAGATTTCTGCTTTACAGCTTAAAAGAGCTGTTAGAAAAGGATGTAAAGCTTATGCAGTGACCATTACAGATGAGGAAGGAAAAACTAAAATAGATAAGTTAAAAATAGAAAATATTCATGTTTTAAGAGAATATACTGATGTATTCCTACAAGAAATTCTAGGATTAACTCCGAAAAGGGAATTGGATTTCACCATTGAACTAGTCCCAGGTGCGGTACCTAGTTCAAAGGCTCCTTATCGAATAAACATATTGGAACTTAATGAGTTAAAATCACAATTAAAAGAGTTAATTGATAAAAAGTACATTCGACCTAGTGTGTCTCCCTAGGGGGCACCGATCATCTTTGTTAAAAAGAAAGACGAAACTATGCGATTACGCATAGACTACCGTCAGCTAAACAAGATGACTATAAAAAATAGGTATCCGTTGCCCCGTATAGATGATCTGTTTGATCAACTACGTGGAGCCACGGTGTTTTCGAAGATAGATTTGAGGTCAGGATATCATCAAGGATTAAAGATGAAGATATTTTCAAAACAACTTTTAGAACAAGATATGGACACTACGAGTTTGTCGTAATGCCATTCGGGCTTACTAATGCCCCAGCTGTCTTTATGTGTTTAATGAAAAATATAATGCATAAGTATTTAGATAAGTTTGTGGTCGTGTTTATCGACGACATCCTAATATACTAAAAAATGGAAGAAAAACATAAAGAACACCTAAAAATTGTTTTGCAAGAGTTGCGAGAACATCAACTCTTTGCAAAGTTTAGTAAGTGTGACTTCTTTAAAGATAAAATTTAGTATTTAGGTCACTTAGTGACCAAGGAAGGAATTTCTGTAGATCCTGAAAAGATACAGGCAATCGAAGATTGGCCGGTTCTTAAAGATGTAACGGATGTTAAGTCGTTCATGGGAATTACTGATTATTACCGGAGGTTCATTGAAGGCTTCTCAAGGATACAAAATTCAATAACTTCCTTGCAAAAGAAAGGAAAGAAATTTGACTGGAACCTGAAATGTGAAGAAAGCTTTAAAACGTTAAAAACTCTATTAACTAGTGCACCTATTCTAAGAATAACAGATCCTAATAAAGAATTTGTAGTGTGTACTGATGTCTGTAATGATGGCTTAGGCGGTGTTCTGACTCAAGAAGGGCATGCTATTGCATATGAGTCTAGAAAGTTAAAAATTCACGAAAATAATTTTGCAACATATGATCTGGAACTAACAGTTGTAATACATGCCTTAAAAATGTGGCGACATCACCTAATCGGTAGAAAATTTATTTTAATGACTGATAATAAATGATTGAAATATCTTCTAGATCAGCCTAATTTAAATGCTAGACAAGCTAGGTGGTTAGCTTTCTTAAGCAAGTATGATTTTGAAATATAGCATATAAAGGGTAAGGAAAATAAGGTGGCTGATGCATTAAGCAGAAATGCAAAGCTGAACTTCACAATAGCAATCAGCACTTACGTTTTAGACTTAAATGAACAACTTAAAGAAGGGGTAAAACAAGATGAAATCTATTAGAAATTGCAAACGACAACAAAGGAAGAACCTACAGAAAACTTAATAAAATGTTATAGTTTAAATGAAAATGAATTTTTACTATATAAAGATAAACTGTATGTACCTAATGTACCTAAAGTTAAGCTGTTAATTTTGGATGAAGTCTATAAAACACCATATTCAGGTCACCCAGGTTATCAAAAGACTATAACCATGCTAAGAAAAGAGTATTTTTGGCCA
Organism: Pseudotsuga menziesii; assembly: GCA_001517045.1. Taxonomy (NCBI): domain Eukaryota; kingdom Viridiplantae; phylum Streptophyta; class Pinopsida; order Pinales; family Pinaceae; genus Pseudotsuga; species Pseudotsuga menziesii. The sequence continues at coordinate 90,010 of LPNX010512197.1, read as the reverse complement.
AATATGAAAACTGAAGTAGCTGAATATATTGCAAGGTGTTTAGAATGTCAACAGGTAAAAACTGAACACCAACACCCAGCTGGTTTGCTACAGCCTTTACCTATTCCTAGCTGGAAATGGGAAGTGATTAGCCTAGATTTTATTACTGAATTTCCTAGAAATCAAAATCAGAATGACTCTATTATGGTAGTGGTTGATAAGTTAAGCAAGACAACTCATTTTATACCTGTTAAAACTACTTATAAAGCTGTCAATATAGCTGATATTTTTCTAAAGCAGATTTTTCGATTACATGGAGTACCAAAAGTTATAATCTTAGACAGAGATCCTAAGTTTACGGGAAACTTTTGGAAGTCCTTGTTTAAAGGATTAAATACAACATTGAATTTCAGTACTTCCTTCAATCCTCAAAAATATGGACAAACTGAAAGAGTAAACCAGGTACTGGAATATTTATTGAGAATGTATGTGAAAGATCAACCAGGTAAGTGGGAGAACTACTTACATCTAGTAGAGTTTGCGTATAATAATAACTATCAGTCATTAGCTAAATTTAGTCCATTTGAAATTTTATATGGACGAAAATGTAACACTCCTATCTCTCGGAATAATCTAGTAGATAGATTGGTGTTAGGTCCAGAATTGTTGAAAGAAATGGAGGACATTGTGAAGTAAGTGCAAGGAAATTTGAAAGTGCCACAGGATCGGCAGAAAAGTCATGCAGACTTGAAAATAACTCCAAAGGAGTTCCAGGTAGGTGAACATGTGTTCATCAAGGTAAGGCCTAAGAAGATCTCTCTAAGACTAGGTAGTTGTGCAAAGTTGGCATCCCGATACTGTGGTCCATTTGAAATTTTGTCTAGGATTTGGTCAAGTAGCTTACCAACTAGCATTACCATTTAACTTGAGAGTACATAATTTTTTTCACATTTCTGTTTTAAAGAAATATGTTCATGATGCTACTCATGTGGTTAATTGGAATGTTGTACAGGTGGAACCAGATGAAGAATTTCTGGTGGAACCGGACTGTATCCTCGGGAGGAGGAAAATTACACTTCGGAACCGCACCATTGGACAGGTGAAGGTGCAATGGAAGCACCTTAGTCCTGAAGAAGCCACTTGAGAATTGGAAAGTAAGATGCGAGAAGCATATCCAATTCTGTTCCAGGGGACTTCGGAGGATGAAGAATAAATAACATTGAGGACAATGTTATATTTTAAGGGGGTGTGTATGTCACATACCCTAATTTTGTAAAATAATGTTATTTGTTTTAAATTGATTCCTAAGACATTATGTTAAATTTAATGCTAAGTTGAAACTGATGACTCAGCTGAGTCAAAAGATGTGGAATGTAATTCTGAATATTTTATTTTTAATAAATAAAAAATGGAGACAACAGCTTGGGAGAGCTGTTAATAAGAGTGTTACTGGTCAAACTGGTGGGAGGAACTAGGTGGAGAGCAAAAGACAAGTGGCAGCATCCTCAAACACTTCCTATATTGCAGGTGGCAACTTCCCTACATTTGGGGTCATGATCCCCCAAGAAAGTGGGATCAGAGCAGATGGCTCAATTAATGTCAACTAACCCAAAAAGACCTAGGCAATTTTTTAAAAATGCCCAATGTAGAGAGCTAAGGCTGCTCATATATTTTCCAGGAAAAGAATCGTTCAGGGAGAATGCACTTCAAGGAATTCATTGGGAAAAGGAAAACTGCAAGGAAGGTGTTTTGAAGGAAAAATTGCAGGAACTTGATCTAATACAGCTTCTTAGCTGAGAGATTTGACTGACGAGTTCAGGATTGATATTGAGTGTCAGGACTAGTACTTGGTTATTTGCTTCACCTAGTTCCAGCCAGGGAGACTAGAGCAGGCTCGGGGGGCCTGAGGAGTCGTTGTTTGAGCGCCCTCTAGGAGTTGGTAAGAAGGAACGACCTCCCATTGCTGTTGTCGACTAGCTTTAAGAACAGGTTCTGCTATTTACTAATTTCTGTGTTAATATCTGTGTGTGAGTGAATGATGCATTTTCAGGCTATGATGTAAACTTAGAGAATATAATATCTTAGCTTGTTTAGTAATGAAATTATTCTTGATGAAAAATAAATTCTACCTGTGTTTTTCTCCATCTGGAGTAATCCAGATCGTACTCTAGCACAGGTGGTGTATTTAAATGAAGAAAGTATGATGTAAATATAAAATAAGATGTTAGCTTGATTATTAGAATGTTTTCTTTTATTTGTCATCAGAAGAAATATTATTTTGTACATAGAGTAGTGTTAGACCTAGACTGTGAATGTCAGATTATTAAAAAAGGAAAGAAAGCTATATCATTATACTGACAGTAGTATGTTTTGGTAGATGAAACAGTTCTCTATACAACATTCACTTCCGTAATTTTTAAATCTATTTTGAAACAAAAGGAAAAGAATATAATATTTAAAATGTGTAGTGTTAGGTTAAATAAAAATGCCTTTCAGCTCTGCAGTTTATTTCTTTTCCTGTTTAGGATAAATAACTACTGTATTTATAGCAACCAAACTGCGAGTAAGGATAGAAAAACCTTAATTTAATTCTAAAGATAAAACGAGTTAAGATTTTATTTATGGCTGGTAATGTAAATAATTCATTCATTTTATCTAGCTGAACTTAAACAAGTTCTACAGCTACTAACCTATCTTTTATAGAATTTAAACAAACACTACGATATATTTTAGAGGAAAGAACATAGTTAATTTGTTATTTTTCTTATTTTATAAATACTAATGTTATAATATAAATAGGGTAACATAGAATACAGAAGGGACTTCTTTATAAATTATTTAGTATAGAGAGCATAAAAATATAACAATAAAATATTTTCCCATCTATATACAGCATAAATAGACTAAATATTAAGATAATATAAATAATTAGAAGAGCAATATTTACTTGTAAGTAAAATAACAATTCTTATAACATTATAATAAGTATCAAGTAAACATGAACTTTGTACTTAAAGATGTAACTATACAGTTACATAAGTACAACTCAAAAACATTACATTACTTGTTTTTCTTTCTGAAAGTTAACCAATATAAAATAATATTTACAACCTTATTAGAACAGAGAGAATTAAGGTAAGTTAATATAAAAACAATATACAGTTATCCTAAACAGGTAATATTAAAATAATTTACAGGCTAAATTCAAATGTATTAACTTGTAAGAAAATAAATTCATAGTACTTAAACATGTTCGATTCATCGAGCTTAATAATCCATGTTACAGTAAAAGAAACAACCGAGCATTTTATAATATTAAATTGTAATAAAAATATAACTTAAAAACAATAAATACATTTTTACATCACGGAGTTAGGGTAAAAACCCTACTGTATCAAAATCACAACAGAGGTAACAAATGAAAGAGTTTAAGCTCCTTCTAATGCCTCTCGGCTTCTAAGAGTAAACAGAGTGAGGCGTTACCGACCTTCCCTCATTTATACATTTTATACACAAAAATCTAGAAGCAAAATCAAAATTTACAGGTTACGGCCCAAGCTGAAAGCCCTGCATAAAGCAAGGGTTTATCATCAACAAAAACAACAAACCAAGATAACCCAGGTAAACCAAAACCACGAGGGTTTTGCAGGCCACGACGAGCAACCATCAAATGTCCCATAAGGAATTAAACAAGGACGAACTGTCATGGGATATCCAAGTCTTCCCCGTGAGCTAGCGGTTGTCCCAACCTTGCACCAACCACGCAGAAGGAAAATCCGTCACCTATGTATCAACACCCACGATATTGTTAATATCTTGCATTTATATAAGAAGAAATGTAATGAAACAGAGCTGTAAAGAAACGAAGTTGTCAATAATAGATTCTTACCTAGAACTTCATTGAAACGTAACCACCCACAAATAGTAGTGCAGCTACCAACGTGAGGAGGAACAAAACCTTCATCTGTCACAGGAATCACAGGAAGAAGGGAGGATTACCAACGCAGCAATGATCAGTGATGGCCAAGAGATGGAGTGACAAGCCAAGCAAGTATATACGCTTGGGCCGTAATTGTTTGCCAACTGTTACGGAGAGAAATTCCTATGGATTGGGGTACCACAACAGACAGACTTGACTCCGAAAAGCCATCTTTCCCAATATGCAAAAGAAATAAAATGTCTAACACTAAAAGATCAGACCTCGTACCTTATTCCGGATGGTTGAAGTAGATCCCCGTTGAGCTTTCAATCTTCAGCTTGAATTGATATAATACTGCCTCAACAAGAAGTAAACAATACAAGCATACTATATCATGGTGTTAGAACTATTCTAGCATATATATATCATCAATAATGTAAAAGCATTTGACATATTCCAATGGATAAAACATTCAATCAAATACACATCATTGGACAGGAAAAGATGTTTCTATTAATATAAATCAGAGATTACAAGATAGACACAACCTCTGACGACACGTCTGCGAATCGGAGAAACTGAATCTTCCACTTGGGCCTCCACCACCTCAATCCTCCATCTCTCGATAGCAAGCTCACTAGTACAAGGAAAGCTTGGGAAGAACACAACTGTGCTCCAAGGGACAAAGGGATGCAGACTCAAGTATAAATCCTGGCAACAATGGACTATAGTTTCCTTGCTTCAATTCTCTCTATATGCTTTCAATGTACCAAGGGGTTCCTTATATAGCTTCACAAGGGATACTGAAGGGTCGAATCCGAGCGATCTCAAGGCATATGGAAGGCCAGGAGTTGAATGAATCGGATCCAAGTCAAGGAAAACTCCAAAAAGGATTTGGATTATGCACACATCCTGATGTACGCGGTTATCGGGGATAGATCCGCGTATGTACACGGTTATCGGGTTAAAAGCTGCGTATATCATTCTTTATATAGTTTTTAGGGATGATTAAGGTAACATCAAAGGATAAAATGTGGTCCATGGGGTCTAAAGAGTCTGCAGCGGGACAGGGGAAGGCCATACAAAGTGTGATTCACCTAGAGTGGTGAAATCCGCTATAACAGATGCCCCCTAATGTGTGAGGTCAGAGGGGTCATATGATGACCGAAACACATTATAAGTCCATCCTATAAGTGGAGTGATGAAGGTACCCAAATGGAAGACCAGCCACCCAATCAGCATAGCACCATGATACAACTCTGCACATAACTGCAAATACATATAGCAATCCCGGATACATAAAAGTACAATGGCCATGAATAGGCATGATACATGATATCACATATGTGGTCATCGCCACGTACAATATACATAGATCAGAATCTCCATGATGAAGATATACAATATACATAAGGACCATGATCTCCATAATGGCTGAAGATATACAATAGATCAAGATCTCCATAGGCTGGAAATATCTGACATACATTGGTATCAAGTCACGAGAGCTGAAATCTCATGAACACTGGCACGATCAAGAAGGTAGCATATAAGAGATGCCACCAGTATGGAAAGTCTTCTACACAAACCGCTACAAGTACATGTCCTACTATGCGAATAGAAGTGTCGAGGTCGAACATAGTAGTCCATCGTCTGATTACCGGTCATTGATGTATACCGTTAACAGACGCGAGATTACCCATCGATAATGAAAATGAGAATCAAGGTACTAGAGTGAAAACTAACAAGTGTGAATAGATGTGTTGAGGTCGAACACTTGAGAGAATCCATCGATCAGGGGACATTGATGTATTCCCAAAGAACTGTCGATGGCGAGAGAACCTGCCACTGATGACTGCAAGTCTCAAGGCACTCAAAAGGACTCTAGATTCCAATCCCAGAATAGATGATCTGAAGTCAATGGGATGCAATCCACTGGAAGGAGGGCATTAGGGCATCCCCCATCATCCAACACGAGGTACTCAGCAAAGCTGTCTAATGTGGAAGGACTCGATCATAAGGTGCATGAACCAGTAACTGTACCAGGAATAGTCGACATGCAAAGTCAAGATAACTGAGGAATAGCCGACACAGGTTTCAACTTCCTTCGAATAAGAGCATAACGACGTATGGTGAATGAATGAAGGCAGCATAGACTCGATATGCAAACTGGGACATCTTTGCGACACAGGAGGCATCAACAGAGGCTCCATAGGGACTGGAAGCTTAACCAGTCGGTGGAGATAAACTCAGATAAACGAGTACAGCTCTTAAAGTCAAACTATAACCCAACCAATGGATGTGATATACAGTGCTCTGTTCGAAGGCGACATGACTCGACAGCTGCCAAAGATAACATCTTTCCTTGTCCGGATTTTTAGTTTTTTGATTTTTTTGGACTTTTTCAGTTATTTGAAAAGCTTGAAAAAAGAATAAACTAGCTTTATAGTTACAAACTAGGAGGAGACGAGTGTCATCAGGGCAAACAAACTAGTTCCAAGCAGTGGAAGATACCTATGCTCAATGCAAGGATACATGTGTAGTATATCGACACTCGGGGGAAAATCCCCTCCCGGTAAAAGGGAAATCAAGCTGTGAAGGATATAAAAGATCGCTCTGCATGGCTAGACATGAGACAAGCTTGGGCTATATGGTTGAAACGTAGTCGGCATAAATCTCAATAAGGCAGGCAAAGCTCATGATAATGCATTCACAACTTGACATAAGGGGAGTCCGGAGGGAAATAGGCCAGCATAAGATCAAGAGGAGTATGAGGCTCTTGCGAAATGTCATGGCAGTACTATACAACGGACTCCCAAACCCTAAAGGAGGAAACATCGGCATGGGCACCAAATGCAAATAGGGCGCTAACTAGGGTGCCCATATAAGGTGAAGCTCTACCACTCGTATCATGCCACTTCTATAGCAGCAAGAAGGTTCCGTGACATAATAGAGTGGGTTCGTACCTAAGGTCATGGTGACATGGTCATAAGGTTATGCAAAATGCAAATGGTGGTGAACCTAAACTATATGCCAGTGTAGACGTTATACCTGAGATCCGTACAAATGGGTCAATCCAATGGCTGAAACGACACTAAAAACGGTCTTCTACATCACAAATTATGTAGAAATGGTCCAAAATGGTTAGAAACTATCAAAACTATAGAAAAGGGGATAAAAATTTTCAAATATTTAAATTTTTTTCTATAAATAGTAAGAAATAGAAATCATTTGAAACTTTTACCCATCGGAACTCTGATTTTCAACTGCAAATTCTAGGAGATCCAGCCAACGGAATTCACAACCGTTTCTAATAGGTATTTACTCATGCTCTCAGCTTGCATTTCAATACAATTTTTACAAGTTTTCATGGTCAAATGAGGTTGTTAAGGCCAATCTTATATGAGTGTTGCGGCCCACGCAGGTATCGAATATTTTTCTGTGTATAGGGCTGGATATATGCGGAAAAGGGGCTAGAAACCGCGTACATATGCGGCTGTTTGTAAAACAGTCCCATATGACGCCGCGCAAGTGGATTTACAAAAATCTAATGTTCAATTGGTTAATTTCTCATGCAGGATGGTGCTAGAATGGAGAGAGCGCGAGCATGGTGAAGTAGAGGAAGCTGTAAGGGCTGATGTGGGGGCACAACAAGCTCTCCGAGCATGTGGACTCTACAAGTTCTGGTGTCTTGGTGGTTTGAGGGCCAAACCAAGACTTCTAGAGATGCTAGTGGATTATTGGGATCCAGACTCAGAGTCTTTCAGGATAGATGGGATGTCTCTCACCATAGAGGTGGAAGACATATACTTCATCACAGGTCTATCTAGACAAGGGGAGGTGGTGAACCTTCGTTCCTGAGGTGGGCCAGGCAGTGGGCTTACTATCGATGAGTACGTAGCTGTGTACTGCTACCCAGATATTGAGAAGGTGGGGAGTCAAGTCCCCACCAATGCTATACAGGTGCTGGGCCTAAAGGCCATACTATTGACGCTGGGCAGGATAGCAGGCTTAGCCTCACTCCACCAGGCCTCACGGCCATTGATGTTCTATGCGGTGGAGTGTATGAGACCGACCATCTATGACTGGAGTACTACACTACTGGGCAATATGAAACACTAGCTCAGTGAGTGTAAGGCAGGCAGGATACGGAACTTCGAGTTCAGCAGCATTTTGAGTACATTCTTCTTCGAGCGTGTACCAGGATTGAGCCCTAGAGTGGATGTTCCTCTCCATGGGGTTTGAGATCCGGCCCAATAGCGTTGGGCAGATGCGATGCGCAGACTGGGGGGTGGTAGGGTGGCTAACCCCTATCCAGCTGACTTCTTTCTTTGGTGGCAACGACAGATTGTTGCCATAGATGACTACCCCTATGGAGGGATAGATTTCCAGGGGGATCTGGACATGCCATTACCACCAGGAGCGGCATATGGAGAGATAGGTACCGAATCTCGACTCCCACTTTTTAAAATTTTTGAGTTATTTCATTTTTTTGTATTTTCTTGATTATATGAAATCAAAAAGATATGTTTTTGGGTGACAATACATAGTGACATCTACCATTCATGTGTAGATGTGGGACCACGATGACCGGAGGGCTTCCCACGTCATAGACGGAGGGGAAGAGGGGATGACATCACCGGTGTAGATGCAGAGCGGAAGCTCCAGAGCATTCATACCAACTTCGTCTGGTTGACTCATAGGGTTCCCATGGCGCAAGTCGAGGACTTGCCCAAGGCTATGCAGCGACAGGTGGTGGGTGTGCCACGCGCATGGGTGCGTTTATTCCAGCGGCTAGCTAGAGCTATAGTGACGTATCATGATCACAACCCTCCTCCACAGGATTAGATGCCTGGGAGTGTATATGTTTTGTGCGGTCGTGTATTATATGGAAGCTCTGAAAGCTTCACTTTTGTATATGACACTATGTATTACCACATTTTTGATATATAAAAAGTTTTATGGTGATCGGTTTATTTATTTACATGTGTAAAAAATGTTTGTGATTAATTTTTTATGAATGAGACAAATGCCAATTTAACACGTAGTTAGCATATGAGTCAGCAACTTGATTATCATTTCTTGGAATGTGTATATATGTTATACTCTCAAATTTCCATTCTAACAATCTCACACGTAAGAATCTTCTCAATAACATCGGATCTCTAACATGATACAAACCATTGAGCTGTGACACTACTAACTCCAAATCAAGACGTACCTCAAGAGATAGAACGCCATGTGAAATGGCATCCCGTAGAAGCTCAATAATGGCGCTATATTCAACAACATTGTTGGAAGATGGCCGTAGAAATACACCTCCTGAAGACAGTACCTGACCCATAGGAGTATAAATCACCCAAGCAGCAGAGGCTGAGTGCTGAGTGTGACAGCTTGCACCATCCACGAATCCTATGTAGGTGGAATATTCCCTTGACATCTGCCAAAAGAAACGGAAACTAATCACAAACTCGATAACGATAAGAGAAAGACCTAACTATGCAAAGCTTTACAATAATATACAACAAATAGCCTTGGCTAAAGATCATGCATAGTATTTTTTGAGATAGAGCCCATTTCTAGGCTCCACCAAAGCTGTGCCTTTGTAATCGACCAACTCATAGGAACCCTTCTCTAAGACACGCTTGACCACGTAAGGACCACGCCACATAGGATTAAACTTCCCTGCCCCCAAGGGTTCTTTCGATTGATCCCACAAAAGGACCAAGTCTCCTTCACTAAACACTCTTGGAAGGACAGACTTATCGTACTGGACCTTAACGCGATGCTTATTAACCTCAAGAGCCACCAAGGCATCTCGACGTTGCTCATCAAGTTGCTCGAGGTGGACCAAACGCTCCTCCAAAGGTGAAGTGTCTGGTAAGAGCTCCATAACTAGCTTCAACGAAGGGATTTCACATTCAACCAGCAATATCGACTCCACTCCATGCACAAGCTGATATGGAGAAAAACCAGTGGCAGTCTTGACTGCGGTTCGATATGCCCACAAAGCAGGATATAACATAATATGCCAATTCGTCTTGCTTTGTGCGATGGTTCATTGGAGAATGGAATTAAGTGATTTATTCACTGCTTCAACCTGTCCATTCGCTTGGGGGTAGTAAGGAGAGGAGTGCTCTTGCTTATACCCTAACTTGGAGGCCAACTCTTCCATCATACGGTTCCGAAAGTGCGAGCCATGGTCAGTGACAAGCTCTTTCGGAATCCTAAACCGAGTAATAATTTGGTTGAATACAAAATGAGCGGCTGTCTCACTGTCGGATTTTACTGTAGGCATTGCCTCAGCCCATTTCGTGAAATAATCCACAGCCACTATAATATGATGGTGCCCCCCAGCCGAAGCTGGGTTGCAATCCATAAAATCGAGCCCCCACTTGGTGAAGGGACCGGTGGTGATAATGGGATGCAAAGGTGCAGGCTTCGAGCGCATATTTTGTGCGAACACCTGGCAAGGGTGGCACCTCTTGACCGCATCAACACAATCTTTAAAGATCGACGACCAGAAATAAACCGCTCTCAAAATCTTTTGAGATTTCGAAAGCCCAGATAAATGACCACCACACGCCCCTCCGTGGCAATCATTCAGCACAACCTCAACCTCCTCATGAGTTAAACAACATCGTAAAATGGAATCTACCCCACGGCGGTACAAAGTATTGTCCACTATAAGGTAGTTCTTAGAGACGTGACGTAGTTTTCATCGTTCATCTCGTGAGAGGTGAGTAGGGGTCCTCTGTGTCTGCAGATATACTATGATATCTCCATACCATGGTTCAGACGTTGATATTAAGAAGATATGCTCATTGAAAAACGTATCCTCACAAACCATCTCCTTAGCCTCGCTCGAGAAATCTGATATAAGCTCTGCAAAAATTAACGACTTCTTCGACTTTGCCGAAACAAATTCGAGATCAAATTCTTGGAGGATGACAATCCATTTATTATACTTTCCCCCAATCATCCTTCGTGTGAGGACGAACTGAAACGGATTGACATGGGCCACTACCAAGGTCTAGCGAAGGAGAATATAATGTCTCAAACACTGAACCGCATGAACGGTTGCTAGGGCAAGCTTCTCAACATGAGAGTACCGAATCTCTGCATCAATAAGGTTTCGGCTCAGATAATATATGACATGATCCTGGAGCTCCTCATCCTCCTGAACCAATACCATACCAATCGTCTCTAACGACACGGCCACATATAATAGGAAATCATGGCTATAATCCGAAGGACTAATCACCGGGGCAGATTCTAGGGCTCGCTTAAGTGCATCGAAGGACTCCTGGGCTCGCTCATCCCATTCAAAGGGAGTATCCTTCTTCAAAAGACGCATGAAGCCTCTAGTCAAATTGGCAAAATTGACCACAAATCTTCGCAAGAAGTTTGCCATACCTTGCAAACATTAAAGATGACGAATGTTCTTTGGGGGAGACAACTGAAGTATTGCCTCTACCTTTAAGGGATCGACTCTTATCCCCTCCTTTGACATGATGAATCCTAGTAAACGACCTGACTTTACGCAAAAGATGCACTTATGAGGATTCAATTGAACTAAATAGTGCTGGCATATTTCGAATACCAATCTCAAGTGATAGGGATGGCGCATTCTCATACGAGAATGAGAAGCGAGGTCATCCAAGAATACCTCAATAATAGACTTGAGATCGTGGAAAATCAAGGTCTTCACCCGCTGAAACGTAGCTCCGGCGTTTTTAAGGCCGAAAGGCATTTTTAGATATGCAAATGTTCCCCAAGGACAAATAAACACAGTCTTGTGTTGGTCCTCAGGTTTAATCTGGATCTGATTATACCTAGAAAATCCATCCATGAAGGAGAACACCTCGCTACCCGCACACTCATCCAAAATCTGATCTATAAATGGTGTGGAGAAGTTATCCTTAGGACAGGCACGATTTAAATCGTGGAAATCAGTGCATATTCAGATCGCTCCCTGCTTCTTATCCACCGGAACGGGGTTTGAAACCCACTCCATCAAGGGAATGGGATAGATGAAACTGACTTTCAACAGCTTCTCTATCTCTGCCTTAATGGCGGGTGCTTTCCTAGGATTCACAGCATGTAAACGTTGTCGAACAGGCTTAGTGTTGGGGTAAGTCTTAATTTCATGTTCGACAATCCGAGGGTCGATACCTGGCATCTCATCATAATACCAAGCGAAAACATCACGGAATTCCTTGAATAGCTCGGTATACTCGAGAATCTCAGCTTGGGAACATTCCACTCCAATATAGACATTCTCAATGGTGCCAGGATTTCGAGAGATGTTGATAGCAATCGTGGAAGATATGTTCGCCATGTTCCCATCATCCATCTGACAAGGAGAGCTTAATGGAACCATGGGGCTACCAATTCTCTGACTAAGAATCTCCCTATAATCCTCATTGTCACGTCCCCATCCCCTCAACCAGCGAAGAGGACACGACGAACATCAACATAGCTGGGCAAGCAGCCCATGAACATAAAAACAGAGGATATCAATGCTGAAATTGAAAGCCTAAACAATAGGCATAATTCATCTTACAAGGATGCACAGTCCTTCAAACAAACAGCGGAAGCAAACATAGACATTCCAGCATTCAACAAGTTCATTATAGTTCATTTAACATCACTATAAAATTACAAAGATGCAGTAAACAACAACACTTATCTGTCCATGAAGAACTTTCCCGCAACCAGCTACGTCACTGCAACGTTCCACCCAACCATAGACCAACTTGCTCATCAAACTCTCAGCAACGCTGCCACCCCCGAGCTGGGCATGATTCCTCCGGAATAAGGGTTAATTGCAGGCTTATACATAGCCAAGGGAACATAAACAACAAATCAACACAGCTGGGTTTCACAGGCTTTCAACAAACAAGCCAAGCCAGCACAGTCCGAAGACTATCCACTGCACACCAGCAGCAAACAAACCCTTCCCAGCCTTGTGAAGAAGCATAACAACCGAGAATATTTCCAACCAAATGGTGAACGTAGCTCAAGTCCAACAACACTGCTGAGTTGTTCTTGGCCCTATCGTGGCCAAAAAAACTCAGCCACAACACCCACAAGATGATAGCCTCCCCAGCAACCCGAGACCAGGGCAATTCCACAGCCCAACACACAACGAAATTGATGGCAACTATGCACAGTCCCCGAACAGGGAAACCTAGCCAACATATTGGGAATCAACAGTGGCCCAAAACGAATTTGAGCACCATAGCCCACAAAACGTGGGTGAAATCAACAGCAACCCAAAACGTGGGTTGAAACCATGGCTAACAAAACGTGGGGAAACAACAGCCCCAAAAAAAACAGTGAGTATGGCTCTCACATGGAAAGAACGCCCCAACCAGTCTGTGCGTGAGTACAATTTTGCACTGAACAGCAAAAACACAAGGAAAACATACCCGACCTCCGCGTGCGGATTCTAGCCTGCGCGTGAGCACGAACCGACCAATGCGTGAGGTGAACAGACCAGGCGTGAGAGCCACCGACCATGGGGAGAATGGAGTCGTGGAGAAGATGGAGGAATGGCTTGCGTCCTCACCCACGTTTTCCCCCATCAATAAATGTCCTCAGCCACTCAGCCATAACTTCCCAACCACCAGCTGAAGCATTAAAGAGGTTGACAAGGTTGGATGAGACAAAAGGTGACAAACAACAAAGGTGGTGAAAACATGGGTTTTTCCCCCATAGACCAAGGTTTGACATCCCCCACCCCTTATCCTTTGGAACCATGCCCTTTTCATTCAACGTTGCACTGCCGTAGCTGGTTGTGGTTTATTTTATTTGATGTGCGTGTTTACATGATGCCGAATTATAATGTGCCTTATAGCACAGCATACCATCGGCAATTATCCCCATTGCCGAAACATACATAACCAAATCGATGGTGGGGATTTTTCCTTGAGCTCCTCACCATGATTAATTACAATATATACATCATGCAAACGGGGTCAAAACCGGGGCATTACATTCCTCTCCCCCTTGGAATAACACCGTCCTCGGTGTTCCATTACATATATACAGTACATATACAATTGCACATCAAAATTTCAAAATTGCAGATCTGTTCCACGTTCAATCATTTACTTTGAACGTTCATGACCAAGCCTCTCAGCTTCCACGAACTTGTCCTGCTGGTTCTCATCTTCCATCTGATCCCGAAGTCTAGGAACTTTGCGGCTATCGCCTTCATCATGTTCCCTCATTGGACAGTCCCGGCGTAAATGATGTCCTCCGCATCTCCAGCATCTCACTGGCTGCTTCATCTTTACCTGCTCAATTTCCCTTGAGTATTCATGCTTGGACCGTTTCTTATCGGGTCGCTGGGACAATTGTCCTATTGCTGATCCACCTTCCTTTCCTTTTCCGATTGCTCTCAGAAGGCTTTTCACCTCCCTTTGCAAACCAATAGAGTCTTGCAAAATCTGGTGATTCATTTCACTCTGCCTTTTCTGTATCCTGAGCATCTCCCCAAGATTCTCTTGGGTCTTGGAAATCATTTGAAGGAGACTTCCAGCCAAGTCCAACAACTTTTGATCTGCTGCCATGTTCAATGTGCACCACCTGGTTTCACTTTTCTCACCTGTGAAATGCACCATTGAAATTCTATCAGACCAAGCATAATATAAGCATCAAAATCAGTTAGTTAATTACCCAATTGGCATGACAGTTCAAGTTCCATTAAGGAAACTTTCATATTTTTCATGCCTTCCCCAACAGGCACATGAGCTCATTCATGTCCATTCATGGGC
>LPNX010512197.1:31862-71812 GCA_001517045.1 Pseudotsuga menziesii | reverse complement strand
ATATATATATATATATATATTTCAATATTCTTACCAATCATGCAATATCCCATACATGCAATACATATCCTCATGCATTTCAAGCATAAACTTAGGAATGTAGTTAAATTCAGCAAGATAGGGTTTTTAGGAAAAACTTCCCTTTTCAAGTCTTTCACCCTGGCATGGAACTCCCTTTTCACACAGCAGCTGGTTGACTTCATAGTCCTTGCTGCCCTTGGGCATGCAATTGTCCAGATTTGTCCATTTGACAATAGCGGCCATCATTAGCACTTTGCTGCTTCATGCTCAGGTTCTAGTCACTTATCCTTGTCCCTTGCTGGATAAGCTTTCCAACGCCTATTCACATGCGTCATTCCGACCTTGGATGTGAAAACCACACCACTTCTAAGAATGAAGGCTTTCACCATATCCTTTGCATTTTTCACACAACCATACTTTGGACTAGGTGCCAACTTCAGCCACCTCACTTCCATTGCACCATTCATCTTTTATGAATTTTGGGGTTTTACTAAATTGCCCAAAACATAGAATGACTATCTCAAGGGACGACGGGGGTCAAGGGCAGCGCCCTCGTTTTTTTGTTTGTTTGTAAAACATTGGTTTTCGTGCAATCTAGCGCATTAGCTCGCTGCCACTTTTCTCATTTTCAGCCCTGAAAAATAGCTGAAAAATCCTTCTGGAAAACAGCTGAAATCGGCTCCCGGACCCTTCTTCCTCTTCTGCCGAATCGGCTCCTCACTTTATCTATCCATCCGACGTATCGGCTCCCAGAACCATCATCACGGCTGCTGAATCGGCTCCCAAACCGATTTCACAGCTGCAGGATCGGCTCCCTGGAAGATCTAAGCC
Source organism: Pseudotsuga menziesii (assembly GCA_001517045.1). Lineage (NCBI taxonomy): Eukaryota > Viridiplantae > Streptophyta > Pinopsida > Pinales > Pinaceae > Pseudotsuga > Pseudotsuga menziesii. Next base: position 70,960 of record LPNX010512197.1, on the reverse strand, counting down.
TTCCGCAACGTCGGCTACTTGGAAGCTCTAAGCCTTCCGCAACGTCTTCTCTTCCTTGGACGAAATTTCCACATCAGGCATCGGCTGACTCTTGGATCGGAAGTCGGATGTCTTTAGCTTCCGCAACGGCGGACGTTTTACTTCGCCAATTCATCCGATTTGTGAATGAACTTCGAGCCTTAACCCCTTTTTGACGTGTCGGCGATCGGGGAAATCTCCCATCGGAAGACTAAACCATCTGGGCTTCCGCAACGGCGGACGGAAAACTTCATCAGTTCACCCGCAACGGCGAACGCCCACTTCGCCGGCTCTTCCGCTTTGACACTTGCAACGTCGGACGTCGGCTGACATTCAAATCGGACATCGGAAGACTTTCCCATCGGAAGCCTCATTGCTTCTTCACCCGCAACAGCGGACGTCGACTTCACCAACTCTCCCGACTACCCCAATACTTAAACAAATTTCCAACCTTTCGGCGGCGTCGGTGATCGGACGACTTTTGAATCGGATGCAACATCACTCCTCCGTCCGCAATGGCGGCACTTCCAGGATTCTTCCACTTTGAGAACTCTTCCGCAACGGCAGACGAGGAGCTTCACCAATTCGTCCGCAACGGCGAACGCCCACTTCGCCATGTCTTCCGATTTGGCGCTTGCAACAACTTGCACGTCGGACGTCGGAGGACTTTTGTAACATCGGACGTTGGACCATTCTCCTTTCCGATCACTCCAACACTTAGACGAATTTTTCAATCTTTCTGTGGCGTCGACGGCTGGGTGACTTTTGGATCGGAAGCATAATTGCTTCGCCATCCGCAACGGCGGATGTTAACTTTGCCAGTCCCTCCGTAACGGCGGAATTCCACTTCCTCCAGTGGTCCGACCGCTCAACACTTAGGCGATTTTTCGAAGTTTGCTGCACCTCTGCTGAACAGAGAAGGTAATTCTACCTTCTGTCTCTGCATCTTCATGGCCCATAGAGGCCCATTATTGCAACCATGGCTCTGATACCACTCTGTCACGTCCCCATCCCCTCAACCAGCGAAGAGGACGCGACGAACATCAACACAGCTGGGCAAGCAGCCCATGAACATAAAAACAGAGGATATCAATGCTGAAATTGAAAGCCTAAACAACAGGCATAATTCATCTTACAAGGATGCACAGTCCTTCAAACAAACAGCGGAAGCAAACATAGATATTCCAGCATTCAACAAGTTCATTATAGTTCATTTAACATCACTATAAAATTACAGAGATGCAGTAAACAACAACACTTATCTGTCCATGAAGAACTTGCCCGCAACCAGCTACGTCGCTGCAACGTTCCACCCAACCATAGGCCAGCTTGCTCATCAAACTCTCAGCAACGCTGCCACCCCCGAGCTGGGCATGATTCCTCCGGAATAAGGGTCAATTGCAGGCTTATACATAGCCAAGGGAACATAAACAACAAATCAACACAGCTGGGTTTCACAGGATTTCAACAAACAAGCCAAGCTAGCACAGTCCGAAGACTATCCACTGCACACCAGCAGCAAACAAACCCTTCCCAGCCTTGTGAAGAAGCATAACAACCGGGAATATTTCCAACCAAATGGTGAACGTAGCTCAAGTCCAACAACACTGCTGAGTTTTTCTTGGCCCTATCGTGGCCAAAAAAACTCAGCCACAACACCCACAAGATGATAGCCTCCCCAGCAACTCGAGACCAGGGCAATTCCACATCCCAACACACAACGAAATTGACGGCAACTATGCACAGTCCCCGAACAGGGAAACCCAACCAACATATTGGGAATCAACAGTGGCCCAAAACGAATTTGAGCACCACAGCCCACAAAACGTGGGTGAAATCAACAGCAACCCAAAACGTGGGTTGAAACCATGGCCAGCAAAACGTGGGGAAACAACAGCCCCCCAAAAAAACAGTGAGTATGGCTCTCACATGGAAAGAACGCCCCAACCAGTCTGTGCGTGAGTACAATTTTGCACCGAACAGCAAAAACACAAGGAAAACATACCCGACCTCTGCGTACGGATTCCAGCCTGCGCGTGAGCACGAACCGACCAATGCGTGAGGTGAACAAACTAGGCATGAGAGCCACTGACCATGGGGAGAATGGAGTCGTGGAGAAGATGGAGGAATGGCTTGCCTCCTCACCCACGTTTTTCCCCATCAATAAATGCCCTCAGTCACTCAGCCATAACTTCCCAACCACCAGTTGAAGCATTAAAGAGGTTGACAAGGTTGGATGAGACAAAAGGTGACAAACAACAAAGGTGGTGAAAACATGGGTTTTTCCCCCATAGACCAAGGTTTGACATCCCCCACCCCTTATCCTTTGGAACCATGCCCTTTTCATTCAACGTTGCATTGCCGTAGCTGGTTGTGGTTTATTTTATTTGATGTGCGTGTTTACATGATGCCGAATTATAATGTGCCTTATAGCACAGCATACCATCGGCAATTATCCCCATTGCCAAAACATACACAACCAAATCAATGGTGGGGCTTTTGCCTTGAGCTCCTCACCATGATTAATTACAATATATACATCATGCAAACGGGGTCAAAACCGGGGCATTACACTCATGCTCCAAACAATCAAGCGGTGGAAGGAAATATGATCTATGATGAAGTTCCTCCCAAGGCGGCTCAACACCCGACATAGCCTCGATAATCGCTTCATCGGAAGGGAAAACCGTATCCAGGCAGTCATGGGCATGAGAAGACTGTACTGCCCATGCCGGCAGTACATAGGGGTCTTCCTCCTCTATCCGTGAAGAGGAAGAACAAGGCTCTGCAACACTCTGAAGATTGGCTTGATAAGCAATCATGGTTGCAGAAAGCGGCACGTTGGTCTCGATAGGCTCACTCGAGGTACTCGGTGTAGGAAGAACCCAAGGATCTTCCATATGAGTCGTGCGAAAAGACACCGAGGTCGTAGAAGACGAATCCTTACCGAAACTAGATCCTATCATGAGGATTGGTGCAAGACAACTAAAGCTTCCCATAAGGGATGGATACATACCTACACCCACACTCCTAGTTATCGGTTGAGAGTGTTCAACGATCGAGACCGAAGCTCCCGAAGATGCGGTGACAGGGGAATTCTTGAATGACATCTGATCGATCGTTACAATCTTCCCGTTATGTGGAAAGCATACAACGCGAAACAAGGAAGATGCAACAGCTTGCATACTGTACATCCAATTCCGACCTAGCAAGAGATTATAGTCGAGGGGCACATCAACCACCTCAACCTCTATCGCAACGGTCTTCCCCCCCAAATGGACCTTAAGAGAGGGAAGGATGCCATGCGGCCTAAAAGATCTCCCATCAAAAGTAGTTAACATAGTCGTTGATTTAGACAGCTTAGGAGAACCAAGACCCTTCCAACAGGACAAAGACATCACAGAGGCAACAGCGCCCTCGTCAATCACAGTGCGCTTGACGTCCATATTAAGACATTCTACGTGTACCAAAAGCGACACATAGTAGGGCAAGCGAGGCTGATGTCCTGCAATTTCAAATTTGATCACTGAGGAAGAATCATCACCGTTCACACCAAGAGCAGAAAGCAAAGCCTTCCTTTGCGAAGGACAACTCTGAAGCACCTCCAATGTAGACATCGCACAAGGAGTATGGCCCAAGTCCTCAACAACTGAATAATTCTAGGCGGCTCGGGCATTTGGATTATGCCCGGAGTGCTTAAGTACCCCCTTAGGAATGCGAGGTGCAGCTTCAGGTTTATCCGTAGGTTTCTTAATGCACAAAGGGGTTCCTGGTGGAACAGGTTCTTTGCCTGGGCTGGGTTGTGACAATCCATAATCTTTCACATGAGTCACAACCTTAGCAGCACGAACCATGTTAATGCACCCACGAGCACTAGTCTCAGGTGGATCATTCGCACTAGATTGCTCCTGGGACTTCGAGTTCATATTCTGGTTATGCGGTAAAGGGTTTGTTAGCACAGCTGGGCCTTGTGCTAAGAGTCTTGAAGCTTCATCAATTCGAGGGCACAAGTAAGTGAGATGATCTTCCTTACATAGCTTGCAAGGGAATTTAACTTTACGTTTCGCTTGCTTGTCCCCCCCCAGCATTTTGACCGTTCTTGCCATTATTAGTAGCATTCTCATTCTTATTCCCACCCTTTCGATTATTATTCTTACCCTTTTTCTTATTCCGTCCGGGCTGCTGGTTACCCTTCTGGTCCGACGATTGCACAGAAAGTACACTCGCCATTTGGGTGCGTTGAGACGAAGCTGTAGCTTGTCCCGAAGCAGACTGGTTGAGCGACAATTGACTAACTTGTTTTGCAACTAAATCTGCAAGTTTCGCACTCGCACATCCCACAATGCCATCGGCATGTGGTCCAGGTTTGACCTTGGGATCGAAACTAGAACGAGGAGCGTTAGGAATAATGTCATACAAAAAACCGGACTGAGCATACACCAAGTCCAGTTCCTGCACCCTAAAGATGGCTTGTTCCTCATTCTGCACTCTGGATGTGGAAATATCCTTCAAAATATATGGCAATAAAGACTTGAGGAACCACTCGAGAAGGAACTCCGGCGGTATAAAGGCTTTAATTAATCTCTTCCGTCTACGCCACTCCTGAATATGATCAGAAATATGGGTGGCTTTATCTTGCCGAAATGTCGACAAGAGTTCAGTACCAACATCATACCGTACTGGTAGCTGGAAGTGATTAAGAAAAGTCATCGCAAGATCGTCGAACAAGGTAAAGGCTCCCTTTGGCAACTCTATATACCATTTCGTAGCAGGCCCTGTAAGGGTGCATTGAAATATTCATAAGAGGAATGAGTCTTGATGTAATGAATTCGAAGAGCACCAAAGGTGAAACGTGGTAACGTGTTCACTCAGATCCTCTCTCGGTTTGCCTTCGAACTTAGGTATATCTGAAGGAAGCTTGGTAGGGACAGCCGGCCAAGCCGGTTCATGAGCAACGGGATCGTTCGTAAGTCTCGACAAGTCAGGAAGGTTAAGCGTAGCGAGGAAAGGGAGCTTAGCATGATGAGGTCGATGGACCGCTCCCTAGTTCACATAGGTTTGGGCACCACCATGGCCTTGGCCATAGTGTCCTGCTCCTGTCTGACCCATATAGGGTGGCATGGAAGTACCATAGTAAGGTGGACCTTGACTATTAGGAGCTACGAAGCCGTAATTAGGAGAATAAGCAGGTTGTTGATACCCGCCTCCGTAAGGTGAAGGAACCTGTCCATACTGCGTCGCATAATAAGGTCCATAGGTCATCGGATGCGATGTCCCATGGGACACTCCGTAGGTAGGGAGATAAGCTCCGGAAGGGGGAACATACATACCAGAAGTAGGTATATATGCCCCGGACGTGACACGCTATCCACTAGATGGGTGAATATAGCCTCCCGAAGCAGCGGGTGGTATATGAACTTGAGACACAATCGGTCTAGTAACCGCAGCACGGACCTGACTCGTAGCCATATATCGACTCGAAGGACCACGTGGATAAGGTGGAGGATGTACATTTGAAGAACTCGGAACTGAGGATGAAGGAACCTGAGTAATAACATATGTACTAGTACCTATCGTCACTCATCTGGGACCAGGTATCCTAATCGGATCGCTAACCCTAGACCTAGGAGGGAGGTGAGATATAGCTTCCACCACTGGGATGGAAGGTGCAATGTGACTAGTACTCCCAAACCTCTCCGCAAGGTAAGGTATGGGGATTCCCCCAGGCATAGTGCTAGGCTCAAAATTGGATTTGACATGAAATGTCAAATCGTGCTCAGGAAAACCAGTCATAGCATAACCACCGTAGCTAGTGCTGGCAGGTTCAAAGTGAGTCTTGGCATCTTCTGGCATTCCATACCGGTAATGTGTCAACGGAGAATTAGCCCTAGAGTGAGTAGGTCTATCATGCAAAGATCCTATCTAGATAATCACAGGACTGAACTCAACTAGGTCTGGTGAAGGATCGTACGTAGGAGTAAAATCCCCATCGTCAACACGAATGGGAGGAGGTGGCTCAGGAATATGTTAAATTTTTCATATGCTTAGCTAAGACATCAGTATATCATTTCATTTTTCATAATAAAAGCATATAAAACAGGATCACTGAAAGAAACAGTATCACAAGAACAACACAGATTTATCCTGGGAAAACCCTAAAGGGAAAAACCCAGCAAAAGCTTCCTCAATATAGATGCCCCAAAAGGGAAAAAGGTAAAACCAACAAGGAGATCAAAAACTTGATTCTCCTCCTTCTCCAGCAACTTCTCTCCTCCACAAGCGCGCTATTCCAAGTGAGTGTGTGTGTCACAAATGAGGAGCACTACACCTCTATTTATATTCATCCGTTCACTTAAGTTAACTCATTTGTCATGTCGGCTCAACTTAACTCATGTAGGCTCGAGTTACACATGTAGGCTCAAGTAACCACACTGGGGTACTGATGACCCACCTTTACAATTAGAGGGGACTACCTCATGACTCTTATTAGTTCTTCAAATTAGGAGCATCAGGGTACAATGTAATACAAGTGGTTCTCCCGGTAGGACCATCGGGGACCACAAAAGATACATATAGAATATTCTTCGAAGTTACAATATTTCAACACTCCCCCTTAACGAGAAGGGTATTCTACAACAACATCAACAACAACAAGAGTAGAGGTAGGGGACATCATCAACATCAGCAGGGTAACATATCTATAAATCATTGTAAGCTTTTCAACATCATGTAGTCTTCATCTTCAATCTTCAGTCTTCATCATCAGCAACATATTCAGTCTTTGATCAGAAACATCTTCAACATTTTGATCTTTCAATTAGCAACGACATCTTCAGCACTTGGACCTTTCAATCAGCAACATCTTTAGCACTTTGACTGTTCAATCAGCAACAACATCTTCAACATTTTGAACTTTTGATCAACAACAACATCTTCAGCACTTTGACCTTTCGATCAGCAGCAACATCTTTAGTACTTTGACCTCTCGATCAGCAGCAACATCATCATCATCATATTCAGATCAGTCGATCATAATCATCATCACATTCTGATCTTTCGATCAAAAACATCATCATCATGCTCTGATCTTTCGATCATAAACATCATCAACATAGAAACATCATCATCATACTCTGATCTTTTGATCAGAAACATCATAATCATAGTGCGTCATCATCATAATCTGATCTTTTGATCAGAAACATCATAATCATAGTGCGTCATCATCATACTCTGATCTTTCGATCAGCATGTCATCATCATCATACTCTGATCTTTCGATCAGTACGTCATCATCATCATACTTTGATCTTTTGATCAATACGACATCATCATCAACAGCAACAACCTGCAATCCATAACTCAAAGACAAAAAGTATTTGGATCACTTTTGGACTTAAAGTCCAGGGATGATACAATCCCACCACATTCTCGACAACCGAAGTTACCGGATTGATTACGGGAGAATCAGTCCATATCACTTTAGGACTAAGTCCAAGGACGATGCAATCCTACCACATTCTCGACGACCGAAGTCACTGGATACAATTACGGGATAATCCCTCCCTATCCCTTTAGGCCTTGAGTCCAAGGATGATGCAATCCTACCACATTCGCGACGACCGAAGTCACCGGATACAATTACGGGATAATCCCTCCCTATCACTTTAGGACTTGAGTCCAAGGATGATGCAATCCTACCACATTCGCGACGACCGAAGTCACCGGATACAATTACGGGATAATCACTCCCTATCACTTTAGGACTATGTCCAAGGATGATGCAATCCTACCACATTCGCGAGGACCGAAGCCACCGGATTTATTATGGACAGATGTCCCAGGATGATACAATCCCTCTTCATTCTCGAAGACCGAGGTCTCTGGATCACTTTAGGGAAGGTGCCCAAGGATGATACAATCCTATCACGTTCTCGATGACCGAGGTCACTGGATCTATTATGGACAGATGTCCAAGGATGATACAATCCCTCTTCATTCTTGAAGACCGAGGTCTCCGGATCACTTTAGGGAAGGTGCCCAAGGATGATACAATCCTATCACGTTCTCAATGACTGAGGTCACCAGATCTATTATGGACAGATGTCCCGAGATGATACAATCCCTCTGCAACATCACTACTCCCCCTTTCGAGGAAGGTCTTTTCAAACAACACCAAGCTTGTCTGGAAAGTGTTCAAACTCTACTCAAGGCAGAGGCTTCGTTGGTACATCATCATCCAAACCATCATCATCTACATCTTCAATATATGAATACTGATCTATCACCATCTGTATCTCTAGTATGTGAATACTAAAAGCATCATCATCTATATCTTCAGTATAGAAATACTGAAATCATCATCATCTATATCTTCAATATGGGAATACTGAAACATCATCATCTCTATATTCAGTATAGAAATACTAAATCACCATCATATGCATCTACAGAATCATTATCTTCATCTTATCTTGTATGTAAAAATACCGGATTTCTACATGTTATGTGGAGCACAAGGTTCTTTGTCATCACAACTATGGTTATCACATAGAATCATTGTTGTATCCATCTTTAGGTCAAAGAGACCTGATATCGGCTTTTGAAGCCATGTGGCTTCATAACATAGTAGAGAAATCTACTATGTATTCTGCTTCAACCGTGCTAAGAGAAACACTGGACTGTTTCCTGCTAAACCATGAACTCATAGCAGACCTCAAAGCATATCCCTGATTTGATTTTCCTGTCTGAGATACTTCCAGCCCAATCTGCATCTGTGTATCCATACAATCTATACTCATGGCTACCATCATAGTATAGACCAAAGTCTATAGTCCCTTTCAGATATCTCATCACATGTTTTGCAGCTACTAGGTGAACCCGTCTTGGTTGAACAAGATATTGACTTAAGGTGTTCACAACAAAACAAATGTCTGGTCTGGTATTTTTTAAGTACATCAATGACCCAATGATCTGTATGAAGTGAGTCACATCCACTAACTCTAATGAGTCATCAGCTAACAGCTTCAGGTTGGAGTACATGGGTGTGGCCATGACTTTGCATTTCAACATATTGAGTCTCTTCAATATCTCTACCACATACTTTCCCTGGTTGAGAAAGATTCCTTCTGAACTTTTCCATACTTCCAGACCTAGGAAATAATGCATTAACCCAAGGTATTTCATCTCAAATTATTCTGCTAGATTCTTCTTACTTTCCATGATCTGTTTCTCATTCCCTGTCAGGAATAAGTCATCTGTTAGTTTTTCAACTTTTAAGCTAGCATTATGATAAGATCTTTTCACTGAGAGAATAACAAGCACATCAATCACATAAGCACATCACAAGAGACAAGAGACACAAAGATTTTAGGAGGGGAAACCATAAATGGAGAAAACCCCTCAACTTCCTCTAAGATAGTATCACCACAAGATGTGGACCCAAAACAGTAAGATGACCTCCCTTCACAATAACAGCCTTCTGTCTTCTGTCAAGCCCAAGAATTTCCTTCTCCAAAAGTGCGCCACACTTGAGAGAGCAAGAGAGCTAAGTCACAAGTGATAAATAGAGAGACTCTCACTCTCTATTTATATTCTTCCGTTGATTTGAAGTGCACTCAACCTAATAATTACTACTCGAGCCTACACCTTAATTAGTGTATAATAACTCAAGTGCCCCTAAACAGTGGGGACTTACCCAATGACTTGATATGACTTGTTTACATTATAATCCTCCCGATCGGGACATCGGGGCATAACCACATGACTCAAATACATAATAGAAACATCCCGGAATGAACATCGGGTAACAATACATATGATACATAGAAGAATACATTCCGAAGTTACATATACATCAACACTCCCTCTTAACTAGGAAGGTATTCTTTCAACACAATTTTTCAGCACTGGTCTTCTTCTTTGCATCAACTGGATCATCTTCGTCTTTGAGTCATCTTCATCTTCAAGTCATCTTCGTCTTCAAGTCATCTGGATCTGGATCATCTCTCGATCTGGATCATCATAAAATGGCATCACTGGATCTAGATAATCACTCGATCTAGATCAACATCACTGGACTGGATCTGGATCATCACTCGATCTGGATCATCTCTCTGGACTCGATCTGGATCATCACTCGATTTGGATCATCTCTCGATCTGGATCATCATAAAATGGCATCACTGGATCTAGATCATCACTCGATCTAGATCAACATCACTGGACTGGATCTGGATCATCACTGCTGGATCTGGATCTCCTCTAGTCATCATCATGTGTGTACTATCTCGTCATAGGAAGTTCTACAGAGCCAGCCCTTTTTCATGCTGGATGTAGGCCTACTCTCATGTAGGTATTCGCCCAGCACTTACATCTGACCTACTCGTCAGAAAGGCACTCCCCGCACTCACATCTGATCATGTAGTAAACTACAATCCCATCAAAAAGGCCCAGCACTCACATTCACCAGCATGGTAGGCACAATCAACTACCATCTGTGAAATGGCTCAGCACTTACATCTGACCTACTCGTCAGAAAGGCCCTTCCATCCAGACAAGAACACATCCTATCACAATGATGGAAGACTCCCACCCAGACAAGAACCAATCCTATCACAGTGGTGGAAGATTTCTCCACTTTCATCCAGACAAGAACCAATCCTATCACAGTGATGAAAGTCTCCCACCCAGACAAGAACCAATCCTATCACAGTGGTGGAAGATTTCAACACTTACTTCTGACCTACTCGTCAGAAAGGCCCATCCATCCAGACAAGAACACATCCTATCACAGTGATGGAAAGGCTTGCACTCACATCTGATCCTATGAGAACACATCTCCGTAGTCACATCAGAATGGCCCCCAGTCCTCCTCGACTGAGCTACATGGTAACTGACCATGCACCTCCACTCTCCCGAAGAGTGGCAATTTCCCTTACATCCGACCTACTCGTCGGAATGGCCAACACTCACATCTGACATGGAAGGAACTAAATCCTTTAGCCATGAACAGAATGGTTCAGCCCTTACATCTGATCAAGTGGGAACACATCCCTCTGTCATATCAGAATGGCTATACAGTCCTGTACTGAATGAGCCTGGTAACTGATCAGGTGCCTCCATTCCTAGAATGGAAATTTCCCTTACATCTATCCTACTCGACAGAATGGCACAGCCCTTACATCTGTCCTCCTCGACAGAATGGCTCAGCCCTTACATCTGTCCTCCTCGACAGAATGGCTATAGATCTCAATACTCATATCAGTCATGGAAGGAACCAATCCTCTCATCATGACGGAATGTCTCAGCCCTTACATCTGACCATGGAAGGAACCAATCCTCTCACCATGTCAGAATGGCTCTGGGTATCAACACTGTCTCTGGGAGGAAGCCTCAATTTGGAGAACACCAAGTCTCTCTCTGAAGTACTCAAACTTTAGCCTAGCCAATGGCTTCGTCAATACATCAGCTATATTTTCCTCCGTCGCAACATACAGGAGCTTCACTGCTCCTCTCTGCACCATATCCCTGATATAGTGATATTTGATCTCAATATGCTTCGACCTGTCATGGAACACTGGATTCTCTGACAACTTCACGCAACTCTGGTTGTCACAGTGTATACAGGTAGCATCTAACTAGAGATCAAATATGTCAGATAGTAGCTTCCATAGCCATACTGCCTCACAACTAGCTGAACAAGCTGCAACATACTCTGCTTCAGCTGTACTCAGTGCCACACAGGATTGCTTCCTGCTAAACCAAGAGATCACACCTGATCCCATACTGAAGCAACATCCTGAAGTACTCTTCCTGTCAATGGCACTGCCTGCCCAATCTGAATCAACATAACCCTCTAGGTTAATCTTCTGATTCGCATCATACTTGAGCCCATAATCAATTGTACTCTTCAGGTACCTCAGAATATGCTTTGCAGCAATCAAGTGAACACTTCTCGGATCTGTCAGGTACTGGCTCAAGGTGTTCACAGCGAAGCAAATATCTGGTCTCGTGTTCATCATGTACATTAATGACCCAATCATCTAACGATACATCGTAGCATCAACCGACTCTGAAGAAGTATCACTCAATGGCTTCAGGTTTGATGCCATAGGTGTAGCCATAGCCTTGCAGTCCATCATCCCGAATCTCTTCAGGATCTCTACTGCATACTTCCCTTGTCCAAGGAAGATTCCATCTGTACTTTGCCACACCTCCATACCCAAGAAATAATGCATCATTCCCAAGTCCTTCATCTCGTACTCAGCAGCAAGCTTTCTCTTCGTATCAGCAATCAACCCATCTGAACCTGTCACAAATAAATCATCTACATACAGTAGAAGTATCACTGGGTTGCCATCTTCAACCTTGTAGTAAAGGTTGAAATCTACTTTACTCTTGGTAAAGCCCAAACTGGATAGAAAGCTGTCAATCCTGCCGTACCAAGTCCTGGGTGCCTGTTTCAAACCATACAGGGCTTTCTTCAATCTGCACACATGAGACTTTCTGTCATGTGTCTCAAAATCGAGTGGCTGTTCTACATACACTTCCTCTTCTACTACACCATTCAAGAAGGCAGTCTTGACATCCATCTGGTATATCTTCCACTTCGTCACTGCAGCCGAAGCAAGTACTATTCTGATGGAAGTGTATCTGGCTACAGGTGCAAAAGTTTCTTCATAGTCTACTCCCTCTTTTTGAGAGAATCCTCGAGCCACAAATCTTGCCTTGTACTTTTCAATGCTACCGTCTGCAGCATGTTTGATTTTGTAGATCCATTTTGAAGTGACAACTGATTTCCCTTTTGGTCTTGGGACAACATCCCAAACATCATTCTTCATGATCGATTCATATTCTTCGATCATAGCATCCTTCCATTCTTTCTGATCTGCTGCTTCTTCGTAACTGGAAGGTTCTTTATCAATGAAATCACATAATAAAGCTACATACCCGGTATTTGATCTAGTTCTCTTTCTTTCTCTGTGGTTTTCTTCTGGAGCCCCAAATCTTTCCGCACCTTGGATAAGTTCACGTACCCAAGCAGGTTTCCTCTTATGAGGATTATTCTCTGATGGTGGATCTACTGGTCTTTGTGGTTATTCAAACTCTCGATCTTCTTCTTGAGCTTCTTAATTCATGACTGTATCACGGATCCTGGGTGCTTCAGCTTCTGCTTCTTCATGTTCTTCTGTAGGTCTCTTTCTGGATTTGTTGTAGGCTGAGTCTTCATCAAATGTTACATCCCTACTGACATCGATCTTCTTGTATCCTGGAAAGTAGATTCTGTAAGCCTTAGAGCTTTCAGAGTATCCCACAAATATGCCCTTCTTTCCTGAAGGATCTAATTTTGTTCTCTTCTCTTTTTGAATATGAATGTACACTGGATAGCCGAATATTCTGAGATGGCTGACTTCTGGTTTCTTGCCAGAGAAGACTTCTTCAGGAGTCTTGTTTTCGAGCACTCTATGTGGAGTACGGTTCTGTACATACACTGCTGTTCTAGCAGCTTCAGCCCAAAGATGCATAGGAAGATCTTGATCATGAAGCATGGCTCTTGCAGCTTCCATGATAGTTCTGTTCTTCCGTTTAGCAACCCCATTCTGTTGAGGATTATAAGGAGTGGACAACTCCCTCTTAATCCCTGATTCTTTGCATAGCTCTTTGAATTCATTTGAAGTGAATTCTCCACCATTATCTGATCTAATGGTCTTGATCTTCTTTTCAGTATGGTTCTCGATCAAGGCTTTAAATTCCTTGAACTTGTTGAATACTTCATCTTTGTTCTTCATAAAATAAATCCATGTCTTTCTAGAAAAATCATCAATAAAAGAAACATAGTATGCATACCCGCTTAGTGAGTTTGATGACATTGGACCGCACACATCAGAATGGATGATTTCTAGAATGCTTTTGGCTTTGCTTTCGCTGCTAGGAAATGTATTCTTTGTATTCTTCCCTTTCGCACATCCTTTGCAAACTCCATCATGCTTTGCTTGGAATTTTGGAAGACCTTCAACAGCTTTGCTTGCAATAGGTAGTGCTCTGTAATGCACATGTGCAAGCCTTCTATGCCAAAGCTCATTTGGCTCAACTGAATCATGGATCAAGGCTTGTTCTGGATGACTCTTCAATTTGTACAAGCCTCCTTCTTGTTCTCCAATCACTACTGCATCATCAATTGACTTTCCTTTTGGCCACATGATGACTTGTCCATCTATGAATGCAACCCTCATTCCTTTTGCATCCAAAGCTGAGATGGATAGAAGATTCTTCTTAAGTCTTGGAACAAACAATAATTCTTTCATTGTTAGAGACTTACCAGAGTCTAGCTTGTATGAAGATTCCCCACTATCTTTTATTGGATATTGGTAGTCATCTCCTAGTTTCACCTTGTGAGGTGATTCATGTTCTGACAATCTCACAAAAGATTCCTTGAATCCCGTCATATGTTTGGAAGCTCCACTATCTATAAGCCAATCATCACTACCATGAGTAATGTTACCTGTGAGAGCTGATATCAAAACATATTCATCCTCGCTTGAAGAATCTTCACTTTCATATCTGGATTTCTTCTTGGATGGTTCATCATCCTCTGCATCATGAGCATGATGTCTTCTTTTGTTCCCCTTCTTCTTATGAAGGTGACTTTTGTTCTTAGGATAGTCTTTTGCAAAGTGTCCTATCTCATCACATGTATAACATCTTAATCTAGATAGATCTCTTTTAGGATGAGAGTTCTTACCTTTGGGGTAATGATGTTTTCTTCTTTCCTTCTTGGAGTGAGCTGTGAGGGCTTGATCTTCATTTCCCATCTTCTCGTCTCAGGCTGCAATTCGAGCTTCTTCTTGAGAACATTCTTCCCATAGCCTACTGAATTTGATCAACTTCTTCCTAGCACAGATTCCTTGGATGAAGGCATCCCATGACCTAGGGAGGCCATTCAAAGTAGTCATGACAATCTCTGCATTTTCTACTTCTTCACCAACAGCTTCTAATTGTTCTTTGAGTTGAGAAACCCTTGTGAAGTATGACTGGATAGATTCTGCATTCTAGATCTTCACATTCTTCAATTGGTTCCTCAAGGTCATCTTCCGGTTTATGTTCTTTCCTTCAAACAAATTTGTTAGGGCATCAAACATAGCTTTAGGTGTCTTGAGAGAGGACACTTGAGGGATAAGATGATCCTTAATGGAATAAGCAATGATCCTCTTTGCCATGACCATCTTCTTCTTATGGAGATCCTTTTCCTCATCTCCCTCTAGAGCTGGAACCTCCTCATGAATGTAGGAGTCTAATTCATTCTCTTCCAGTACCAGGGAGATTCTATACTTCCAAGCTCGGAAGTTATCATCCCCCTCAAGCTTTTCATCAAGCTTGGTATGATGAGACATCTTTAAATAAGAACCTCAAATGGAAATACAAAATATTTTAGATCTTACCAGGTTCAAGATGTCAAATATGAAGCTTGAGCTGAAATCCCGCAGGGCTGGTTCAGGAGCAACTAGGGTTTTGATTTTCTGGAGTTCTGTCCACTCAAATACCTTCAAACTTGTTCCTAACTTCGATTTTGGATAGGAGAACAATCCAGGCTTGGTCCCACTGAAAAATACCTCTTCAATAAAAAGCCCTAATTTCTGGCCCCAGTGACAGGTCCAAAACTGAAAATCCTCCGAATTGAATTCTGTTTCAACAGAAATATGCGCCCTAGGGAGGAGAGTAAGTCCAACTTACTTTTGCTGAAAAATAGTGGAGAAAGATCCACAAACAAGGAAGCCCTAGCCTCCGCAGCTGCACAGTGTCTTCTTCTCAGGTTAGCTCTAATACCATGTTAGTTTTCCAACTTTTAAGCTAGCATTATGATAAGATCTTTTCACTGAGAGAATAACAAGCACAGCAATCACATAAGCACATCACAAGAGACAAGAGACACAAATATTTTAGGAGGGGAAACCATAAATGGAGAAAACCCCTCAACTTCCTCTAAGATAGTATCACCACAAGATGTGAACCCAAAACAGTAAGATGACCTCCCTTCACAATAACAACCTTCTGTCTTCTGTCAAGCCCAATAATTTCCTTCTCCAAAAGTGTGCCACACTTGAGAGAGCAAGAGAGCTAAGTCACAAGTGATAAATAGAGAGACACACACTCTCTATTTATATTAGTCCGTTCACTTAAGTTGCCATTTCACACGTAGGCTCAACCCTAATAATTACTACTCGAGCCTACACCTTAATTAGTGTATAATAACCCAAGTGCCCCAAAACTGTGGGGACTTACCTAATGACTTGATATGACTTGATTACATTATTAATCCTCCCGATCGGAACATCGGGGTATGACCACATGACCTAAATACATAATAGAAACATCCTGGAATAAACATCGGGTTACAATACATAAGATACATAGAAGAATACATTCCGAAGTTACATATACATCAACATCATCCACATATAGTAATAGAATGACAGGTACATATTCTACAACCTTGTAGGAAAGGTTAGGATCGAATTTACTCTTGGCAAAGCCCATGCTCATCAGGAAACTATCTAATCTTCCATACCAAGCTCTGGGAGCTTGCTTCAGGCCATAGAGAGCCTTCTTCAACTTGCATACTTGATTCCTTCTGTCTTCAACTTCAAATCCTCATGACTATTTGATGTAAAAATCTTCCTCAATCATACCATTAAGGAAGTCTTGTCTTTACTTCATCATGGAAGAAACTACCATGATAGTTTTGAAGGAAATGTACCTTGCTTCCAGAAGTAAGTGTCTCTTCAGAATTAATTCCCTCTTTCTGATAGAAACCTCTAGCCACAACTCTTACCTTACTTCTATCAGCAACATATCTTATCTTGCACATGCATTTGGAAGATACCACATTCTTGCTTTCTGGTTTGAGTACTATATCCCAAACATCATTCTAGTATCACAACATCTTCTATGAGTTTGTCTTCTCAGGTCATCAACATACCCTAGTCTTCTGCATTCAACCTTGAAGATTGGAACCTACTTTACTCTTGGTAAAGTCTCGATCCATCACAAAGCTATCCATCATGTCATACCATGTCGAACTCAGATATAATTTTCTATAGTCACTCCCTTTGAAGTGGAGTATCATCTTCCCTCTTCATTCTGTACAGGTGGTTCTATGCTTGACATATACTGGTCAATAGAGTATGTCATGTCATAGTCTTTTCTTTCTAGGGAGAATCACGAACCTTGCTTTGTACACTTGTTCCATCATATCATATACATCATTCCCCATGATCAACTGTTATTCTTTGATCATAGCTTCTTTTATAGCATTCTTTTCTTCATCTTGAGTTATCTCTTGTGCCCATGGTGGTATTAAACCTTCAAGGTGGATCTACCATTCTCTGAAGCTCTTTCTTCCATCATGGTGTCTCTGACCTTGGGAGCTTTAGGTTCATGTTTATTGGAGTGAATATTGAATTGTCATCACTTGTTCTTCGGAACAAGTCTCATCCTTCTTTTCTTGTAGGAGGTTGTTCATGATCTTTCCTACAATTCAAATGCACCAGTTGCATGGTTAGAACTATTTCATAAAACATATGTATAACGAAAAATTCTTATGCATCATGCAACTGTTTAATCAATACAACATTCATCCATATCTCACTTAAACTTTCTATATGCCTTCCATATCCACCATGACATTATTGAGATTGTGCACTAATCTAATATGTCAACAAGGAGGTTTGATAAGTAGCAATGGAGAGTTGTATAGCACCATGAGCTACTTACCCATCACATGCATATTAGTAGTATACAGTCATTAATGCAAACAATCTATCATGCATAACACATCACCTGAATATAATCAAATGTATAACAAAACAATATCATGAAATGACAATTGAATACTTATCTTTATTTGTTTCATGGGTATACTCCTTCTTGAGTCTTTAGCTTCATCGTCTTCTTCATCATAATTTCTTATCCAAATGCTGAGGTGGATACAAATTTCTTTAAGAGTTGATATCTTCATATTCCTCATTGATTGAGGAATCTTCTTTGGAAGATGAGAGCTTAATCTTTAGAGACGAGCTTCTTCTTCTTCCCAAGGTCAGCTGAGAGTAATCACTTCCTTCTCGAACACATTTCTTAAATTAAATGAATTCTATGATCCTGGGAGGCCATTCAAGGTGGCCATCACCACTTCTACATTCTTCACTTCTTCTTTCCCTGTTTGAAGTTGTCTTTGATTTGAGAGATCCTTATGACTGCATGGTCTTTGCATTATGGATCTTCACATTCTTCAGCTGGTTTCTTAAGGTCATATTCTGATCTATGTTCTTCCCTTCAAATAGCTTGGTCAAGGAATCAAAACTCATCGATGTCTTTAGGGAAGACACTTGTAGTCCAAGTTGATTCGTAACTGAATCATCAATGATCTTCTAAGATTTGGCCAAGTTCTTTTTGAGAAAGGCTTCTAGCCTCATCTCCCTCTGAAACTGGAACCTCTATGCTCATGTAGGTGTCTAATCCATTTTCTTCATAGAGATCATATACTTCTAGACTTGGAAGTTGTCAACTTCACCAAGCTTATCATCAAGCTGATTTCATAGATCACTTTGAAAAGAGAACCTCAAATGAACATAGCAAAGGATTAGATCTTACCGATTTGAGGTGACCGTCCTGGTTCTGGAGCTGGCTGATCTAGGGTTTGTCACAGAAACCCTAATTTCAAAACTTGGAATATTTCAGATCTGATTGGATAGATAGATAGATCTCTTCAAATGGAGCTGTCCAATGTACTCCATTTATGAAAATAGTGGAGGGAAGCTCCCGGAACAGGAAGCCCTAATTTTTCAATTTCTTCAGCAGAAATGCCTGTTACTGTTTCTGAGATATTTCCGAAATTTATGCTCCTATGTGATTGAAATTTTTTAATAAGGTAAAATTGCAGGTATCTGATCCAACACCATAGGTTTCATTAGAATTAGTTTCACCATTTGGGATTTATGATCCTTTTCCCAAGGTGACCTGTTACAGGACTGTTCAGAACAGTGAAGTTGTACAGCATGCCACATGTCACTGGTACATCTTCTGAGTCTGATATTTGGACCACCGAAATTATATTCTATGCCCTTTATAGAACATCTTCCATAATTCCATTTGGACCACTGTATCCCAAGATATTGCAATTCTCCCTAGGTGTCCTGTTTAGGGATGAATTCTGGAAGAGGCTGGAACCCTAACTTAGAAAGAACATATCTCCTGGAATACAATGAATCTGAGGATGAATTTTGGATACAGTGTTCATCAGGATTTTATCTTCAGCCCTTGAAATTTTCAGCTCCTGATCCTTCGCCAATATTGGAATATAGTGAATGTACCAAAACGTATCATTTTTAGTATTTAGGGTTTTTCTAGCTCGGGGTCAAACTAGGGTTTGACTTTCCCAGAGTTTCACCCAACCAAATTTCTTGATCCAGGTCTCTAAACTTCGGTTTTGATGAGGAGAAAAATCCGATGCTAGTCTCACTCAAAAATTTCCTCTTCTGTAGAAAGCCCTAATTTCCACATCGAAAACTGAAAATGCTCGGAATCGAATTTCGCTTCGACAGAAAGATGCACCCTTCAAAGGAGAGTCAACCTAGCCTTCTTTTGCTGATTGATTGTGGAGAGAGAACCAAAAAATAAGAAGCCCTAGCTTATGTAGCTTGTGAAAGCTGTCCTATTCAGGTTAGCTCTGATACCATGTTAAATTTTTCATATGCTTAGCTAAGACATCAGTATATCATTTCATTTTTCATAATAAAAGCATATAAAACAGGATCACTGAAAGAAACAGTATCACAAGAACAACACATATTTATCCTGGGAAAACCCAGCAAAATCTTCCTCAATATAGATTCCCCAAAAGGGAAAAAGGTAAAACCAACAAGGAGATCAAAAACCTGATTCTCCTCCTTCTCCAGCAACTTCTCTCCTCCACAAGTGCGCTATTCCAAGTGGGTGTGTGTGTCACAAATGAGGAGCACTACACCTCTATTTATATTCATCCGTTCACTTAAGTTAACTCATTTGTCATGTCGGCTCAAGTTAACTCATGTAGGCTCGAGTTACACATGTAGGCTCAAGTAACCACATTGGGGTGCTGATGACCCACCTTTACAATTAGAGGGGACTACCTCATGACTCTTATTAGTTCTTCCGATTAGGAGCATCAGGGTACAATGAGATATAAGTGGTTCTCCCGGTAGGACCATCGGGGACCACAAAAGATACATATAGAATATTCTTCGAAGTTACAATATTTCAACAGAATAGTCTTTGAATGATCCTCCATGGTGTGTGAATCAGTGTGTGACATAGTCCGCCTGGACTGTCTAGGTCTCTCTCCCAAAGGAGGAGGAGAATTAGAAGGCAGAATCCCTGCTAACCGACGAGAACGGCGCGAAACCGCACTCGAATCCACAATGACTCAAACAATAGCAAAGACTCTCTATTTACGTAAACCCTAGGCCAACTAGCGTGCACAGAGCAATCACTAATAAAATCTAAAGCCAAATGCAAGAAAACAAGGGCTGGATAAGTGAGCTCCCGAATGTGGTCGGTATGTATCGCCTAGGAGAGGCCTGTGAGGCCCTTGTCACCACAAGCGGAGGTACGAAACCAATTATTGTGGCCCTCAGCTTCAATGCGTAAAGCGACTGTGCTTTCCGACCCCAACCTGGCTGGGACACATGCAGAATAACCTCTACAAGTACCCCCTCGATATATTAGGTAAGGTCACTAAGGTCACCTCAATATAATCAAAGCTCAGGCGGACAGTCACAGGCGGGATTGACCGTATGGGCAGGGTAGCAAAGCCCAAAACTCCTGAAAGAGTCCCCAGATATGAATCCAATCCTGGCAATATCGCCGGTGCTACTCAGTTATGACTAGGGGTCATCCCAATCGATAATCGCTCACACTGCCTTGTGCTTAACTCCCGTTTGAGAGGAGGATCCTGAGAACGATGGTTATACCAAGGATTTCACACACTCCCTGGACAGACACCTAAATGTTGTTGTTCAGTGATCTTGGAGAATTGACTCACAATGAACTATTCCAAGATCCTAAAACCTAAGCTTGTTGGTGCACCCTAGAAAAGAAAAGACTGTAATTCATTTTAATTAGCGTTGATTTTAGTTGTCTTTATTACTCAAAAATAGGATATGGTTGTGCAACTAGTGGTGTTATGACGCAACAAGAAGTAAAATGCACACCGTAACAATCAATGCAAATGCATTGTGTCCATGTAAACAGGGTATGCATACTACGTGAATGCACAATTTTTCTTCAAATGCAATGCAAATTTCCTATATGAATTCCTAACTAGTACTCCAAAGAAAATCTAGATCTAGTGCAAGTGCAATGCAAAGTGCAAAATGCAATGCATAATGATAAGCAAATATTTTTGTATTTTTTGAATATATAAGAGATGCAAAAAGCAAAAGAATGATTCTACCACCCTCAGACTCTGCAAGCAGACACAAACAGCATCTAGGCAAAGCACTAAGGTAAAAGAACTCTAATGCACTAATCTCAAACAAAAAATCAAGAATGCCATGACAAGAACTTTCCTAAAAAAAAATAAAAATAAAAAATTAGGCTAAAAAAAAACGTTTCTGGTCAGAAACAGAGGTCAAAACAGACTCAGGTAGTGCCAAAGGAGACTCAGAACCTAACAGCATTCACCCAGCAACCCACTATCTTCCACAAAAAGGAAAAATCTAGGGTATACGTGGATGTTCGCAGTAAACCCACGTGTATACACGGAAATCCCAGAGGAACCCACGTGTATACACGACTGTAAATTCAAAACCCGCGTACAGGAAGAAAAATGTGCATAAAACAAGGCAAACAAGCAGGCTGAGACAAACTTCACTCCAATCAGACTCTACCAGGCATACATGCCCCCAGACCCAACACAGAAACAAGAGAGAAAGAGTAATTCAAGTACATTGAATGCCAAGAACATCACCCCCAAAGGACAACTACTAGGAACTCCCCAGCGGAGTCGCCAATTCTGTTACGGAGAGAAATTACTATGGCTTGGGGTACCACAACAGACAGTCTTGACTCCAGAAATCCATCTTTCCCAATATGCAATAGAAATAAAATGTCTAACACTAAAGGATCAGACCTCGTACCTTATTCCGGACGGTTGAAGTAGATCCCCGTTGAGCTTTCAATCTTCAGATTGAATTGATATAATACTGCCTCAACAACAAGTAAACAATACAAGCATACTATATCATGGTGTTAGAACTATTCTAGCATATATATATCATCAATAATGTAAAAGCATTTGACATATTCCAATGGATAAAACATTCAATCAAATACACATCATTGGACAGGAAAAGATCTTTCTATTAATATAAATCAGAGATTACAAGATAGACACAACCTCTGACGGCACGTCTGCGAATCAGAGAAACTGAATCCCCCACTTGGGCCTCCACCACCTCAATCCTCCATCTCTTGATAGCAAGCTCACTAGTACAAGGCAAGCTTGGGAAGAACACAACTGTGCTCCAAGGGACAAAGGGATGCAGACTCAAGTATAAATCCTGGCAACAATGGATGATAGTTTCCTTGCTTCAATTCTCTCTATATGCCTTCAATGTACCAAGGGGTTCCTTATATAGCTTCACAAGGGATACTGAAGGGTCGAATCTGAGCGATCTCAAGGCATATGGAAGGCCAGGAGTCGAATGAGTCGGATCCAAGTCAAGGAAAACTCCAAAAAGGATTTGGATTATGCACACATCTCGATGTACGCGGTTATCAGGGATAGATCCACGTATGTACGCAGTTATCGGGTTAAAAGCCACGTATATCATTCTTTATATAGTTTTTAGGGATGATTAAGGTAGGATAAAATGTGGTCCATGGGGTCTAAAGAGTCTGCAGCGGGACAGGGGAAGGCCATAAAAAGTGTGATTCACCTAGAGTGGTGAAATCCGCTATAACACCAACCAAAAATTCACAATGCTGCAAAACCCTAAAGACCCCACAAATCTCAAGATGCGAGACCACGGCTCTCACTACTGGGCCACATAAAAATAAGACTTTTACAGTCTGGTGTTTACTGAAATGAGATAACCGCGAAGGTGAAACCCCGAAGGAAAACGACCAACCCAGCCCAAGCAGCAATCAATTTGTTACAGCTCGTCTCTATCAGCATTCAGGGCTAGCCTCGAAGTGCAAGAGACAAATAAGCAAACTAGAAGTCTATCAGCAACTAGTTGCAGAGCGACAGGGCGGCCAAAAACACAGTAGCAGAGCGGTCGGAGGCCCGAAAGCGACGGAGGGAATATCAAGTTAGGGTTCACTACCGCCTTTTAACTTCACAACGCATGGCTACGACGAGTCCAGGTACACAATCCAATTATTTGCATGCAGTGGGTAAAAACTATATATTTCCGATGAACAATCATCCAAATGATTTTTCATTCCAATCATTTGGTGATTCGAAGTTTCTGTAAGGTTCGATACGCCCGAAGTCAACCAAGTATACTCGCTGTAATGTTAAACAAAAAAAACTTTAGATCAAGGTTAAACCATAAACTCATCAAGGGCGCGGTCTATTCTATGACCCCTTCATTTATGCAAGCAAGATATTCAATCTTTAAATGATTATAACTCTATCAAAGGTTTGCCGTTTTAATATTTTTCAAAAGAAACTTATAAAATTTATTTATAATAAGATGCCCTTCTTGCTAACTTGATTCTTAATATACCTTGAGTATTCATTTATTAAACTATTAAAGTTTGAAAATGAGCATGTTAAGCCTTAAAGTATTTAACGGGCTTGACATTAGAATTGTAAGGATTTAATAACAATAACTGGACAATATCTTCCAAGTAAGTTATGTGTAGAGGAACTTAGTTCATCCACACTAACTTAGTCTATTTGATAACAGTATGTAATGAGGATATAATTCCTTTAAAACTTCAAAGCTTTGGAAGATGGAATAATAGTACAAAAACTCATTAACTATTGCACATTACTTTCATATCACAAGAAGTAACTACAATTTGTTATGATGTAAATGGTTTATGTCCACATTTTAAGATAGACCCTTAACATAAAACCCCGCCACCTTTTGTCTGTGTGTAAGAAAATATTTAAGGCATTTATACACAATGACATTGGTAAACATTGATAAACATCGAAGAGGTTAGTTCGCAATAAAAACTATAAATTACAACTAGAGAGAGAGAGCAACTGTCACCAATATCGTTAGGACAAAATCTCTTTTCTATGGCGCCTTTAAAAATAATAACGATCTAATGGTTTTACCTCATAAAAGCATTTGAAATTGAACAACATTTATATTCTTTTACTGAGCTATTATTTTTGCAACGAACATATATCTGCATGCTTTATGATTATTGACAAGCAGCACCGGATCTTTCTTACCTGTAAATCTGTAAGAGCAGGTAAACTTTTTGCATTAGCTCAAAAGCTAAGTAAGCCCCAGAATACCAAGACAGTTCCACCTTGTGGTCGCAAAGAAAAATAAGTCATGAAACTGAAAAAAAATTATTCTATAAGATAAACATAATCAAGTAGACAATTCAGATTATGAAATCATTAACATATAACTAATTAAACAATTAGCTGACTGCATTATTGAATATTATCTGTATTTTTCAAAATTTTAAAATTTTCGAAAATTTTGGGATTTTGACAAGATTCCTCTATTATCATGAATATCAAGCTAGGAGATGACTCTCTGGTTCCAGCAAAAGGCAAAGGTATTGTTCATGTACTTAGTAATCAAAATGAAAAAATGTCCATTCATGAGGTGTTTTATGTACCTCATTTGACTGTAAATTTGATCAGTATAGGTCAATTACTTCAGAATAAGTATGATGTTAGGTTTCATGATACATATTGTGCTATCTATGATAAACCTCCCAGTAAGAGACTCATAGCCAAAGTTGAAATGACCAAGAATAGAATCTTTCCTCTTAGAATTAGGAGCGCTAACCTTCCACATCCTGTAGTTCATACAATTTCTAGTCAAGATCAATCCTAGTTATGGCACTGTAGATTCGGTCATGTTCCTTTCAAAAGTCTCCATCTCCTACACAAATAGTCAATGGTCAAAGGATTACCGGTTATTCATAAACAATCTAGCACCTGTGTGGATTGTATCACTGGTAAAAATCATAGGGATAGTTTTCCCCCTTCCACATCTTGAGCCAAAGAGCAACTTGAGTTAGTTCATACAGACCTCTGTGGACCCATGCAAACCCAATCCATAGGAGGCAGTTATTATTTTCTGACCTTTATTGATGACTTTGGTAGAAAAAAATGGATTTATTTTCTCAAGCACAAATCAGAGACCTTCTCCAAGTTTAAAGAGTTCAAGGCTCTCACTGAGAAGCAGTCTGGAAAGTCCATTAAAATGCTCAGGTCAAATGGTGGAGGTGAATATGATTCACATGAGTTTTCAGACTTTTGTAAGCAGCATGTCATCCAGAGACAGTTCACCACCAGATACACTCCACAGCAAAATGGAGTTGCTGAATGGAAGAACCGGACCATCATGAACATGGCCCGTAGCATGCTGTCACATAAGAAGCTATCAAATGAGTATTGGGCTGAAGCTATTGGATTCTCAGTCTACTTGTTCAACAGATAACCCATAGTAACTATACAAGACAAGATTCCTGAAGAAGCATGGTGTGGCACTAAGACTAGTGTCTCACATCTCAGAATCTTTGGTTCCGTTGCCTTTGAGCATGTACCTAATGAACTCAGAATAAAGTTAGACAAGAAAAGTGAGCGCTGCATTTTCACTGGTTATAGTGAACAACACAAGGCATACAAGCTATATAATCCTGTCACCAAGCAGCTTGTGGTGAGCAGAGACGTAAAGTTCATTGAAGACAAATGCTGGAGTGATCCTTCTGACATACAACATGAAGATCACTCATATCAGCGAGATCTACCTATCAAACTTCCAAGATTGGAAGTACAACAAAAAGAAGATGCAGCAGATGGTCCACCATAGAACCAGAAAACCAAAAGCTTGACAAAGTTATATGAACAAACTCCAATTCTTGACGAGCAATTTCAGTTTGCTCTCTTCTCCTGTCAGCCCACATCTTTTAATGAAGCAGTGAAGGATGCATAGTGGGTAAAAGCCATGAATTAAGAGATTGATGCAATAGAGAAAAATCAGACTTGGGATCTTGTTGACATCCATGTAGACAAAACCAGTATTGGAGTCAAATGGGTCTATAAGACCAAATTGAATGAAAAAGGAGAACTTGAAAAGCACAAGGCAAGGTTGGTTGCCAAAGGTTATGCACAGAAGTATGGTATAGATTATGATGAAACCTTTGCTCCTGTAGCAAGGATGGATACCATCAGAGTTGTACTTGCCATTGCAGCACAAAATCAATGGCCTGTGTATCAAATGGATGTGAAATCTGCCTTTCTTAATGGCATTCTTGAAGAAGAAGTTTATGTAGACCAGCCACCTGGTTACACTGTCAAAGGTCATGAAGACAAAGTGTATAAGCTGAAAAAGGCCTTGTGTGGTCTAAAACAAGCTCCACGAGATTGGTACAGTAGGATTGACTCCTACCTCATCAACAATGGTTTCAATAGAAGCAGCAATGAGCCCACTCTGTATGTCAAAACAGAGCAACATAAAATACTGATGGTATGTATTTATGTTGATGACATGGTTTACACTGGTAATTTGATTCTTGAAGATTTCAGGACAATCATGAAAAAAGAATTTGAAATGACTGATCTAGGATTGATGAAGTACTTCCTTGACGTAGAAGTTACTCAAACTGATAAAGGTATTTTTATCTGCTAGCATAAGTATGCTACTAATATTTTGCAGAGATTCAGAATGGATAAATGTAAACCAGCAGAAACCTCTATAGCTCTTGGCACCAAGTTAACCAAGAATGGTGATGAACCATCAGTAAACAATACACTCTATAAACAATTGGTAGGAAGTTTAATGTATTTGACTGCAACTAGACCTAATTTGATGTATGCTGTCAGTCTTATTTCCATATTTATGGAGTCTCCCAAAAACTCTCACTGGAATGTTGGAAAAAGAATACTGAGATATCTTGCAGGCACACTTGGATATGGCCTTTGGTACACTCATACACCAGATAGTACTCTTACAAGGTACACTGACACTGACTTTGTAGGTAGTCTTGATGATTGGAAAAGCACATCTGGTTATGCTTTCCATTTGGGTACAAATCTGATCTCTTGGGAATCTCAGAAACAACCCATTGTGAGCATGTCTTCTACAGAAGTAGAATATGTAGCAGCCACCACAGCAGCTTGCCATGCAGCTTGGCTAAGAAGACTGTTGAAAGATATGGGACACACTCCAAAAGATCCCACTTCTATTTTCTGTGATAATAACTCTGCAATACAATTGTCTAAACATAATGTATTTCATAGAAAAATCAAACACATTGACACTCGCTATCACTTCATTCGTGAGTTAGTCAATGAAAAACAAATTTCTTTACTGTTTTGTGGCTCTAAGGAGAAGTTAGCTGACATGTTCACCAAACCATTGGGAACATCTGCATTTGTATATCAGAGAGGGCACTTAGGCATAGACAGTGCTGATGATGTACTTCCAATTGAGATTAAGGGGGTGTGTTGAAGAGAGTAATCTCACCGTGGTTAGGTTAGAGAGTTAGGTAACCTACAACGGTATTTACCTAACCGTGGTATTCACCCACAGTAATAGTGTTTTGTAATTCCTATTTAAACACCTCTGAATAATGAGAAGGCAATCATCTACCCATATTGTTTCTTTTGCTATGTTCTTTTCTTTCACAAATGTGCTACTTGACATTGAGATATGAGAAATGCATAGCAAGAAGACTCGCATAAATAGATGGTCCCGAAAAAGAGGAATAAGGTGCAGGACAAAATTCCAATAAGAAAAATAAGTGGTTTTAGATCTTACTGAACTCAAAAAATTCCTAGAACCAGACTTAAAGTGGCCTAGATTCCATGGGAGCTAGAAAAAATAAGTTGTTTTAGATCTTATTGAACTCAAAAAATGCTTAGAACCAGACTTCAAGTGGCGGAGATTCCATGGGAGCTAGAAAAAATAATTGAAATAGAAGATAAGACATAAATGGGATGCCAAAACTAGTTTAAGGATCATGAACACCATCACTCTGGAAATAGGCACTCTTTATTCCCATTTGCAGTTTACTGAAAGAATCTCCAAACCCAATTAAGCCAGTACATAGGGAGGAAGAAGAGTGAAACGAGAGTCGAAAGTAAATAGAGCATGAGTGAAGATGTACATCTTAGACTTAGGTATACATGTTATACAATGCTTAGTTTTCTACATCGAAATATAATTGCACCCATTCCTTCCTTTACCCGAGGGTTGGAGTTATCCTCCACCAAGTTTTCATTTCCACTATGCATCTGCATTAGAGTTGAGCAACGCATGGTCACTTTGGTTAAGCCACTATACATGACAAAGGCCATGCATAGATTCACATATCTAAAGAATCATATAAAGTGCCTATTAGATAGATAGTTCATTTTAATATCCTGAGCTTTTGTCGTTGATCCAGATGGTTGTAATATCTTATCATAAATATTGCAAGGGGAGAATGCCCGAAAGTTTTGAGATGGACAATGAAATGAAACGTAGGTAAGGGGAAACAAAAAAGAGACACAGGTTTTGGCATGAAGAACATGAAATGCATCCAGTGCGCATTCTCCTCTTGGAAAAATTAAATATCTCAACAGAGAACACAGTAATAGGAGATTTCATTGGTTTTTACTTACATGCAAAAGCTTGGAAAATCTCTAATTGACTCATACTTGTAAATATATCTTTCGTATTACTGCCGTGATGCATCAATTTCCATAATGGGGAAGCACATTATGCTCGAGTCCATGAATGCAAAATTTTCCATATCCATGATGGATAGGCTCAACCTTGATTGAAAATGGCTTTTCAATCCTCCATTACATCAACACTGAAAGAAGAGCTGGATTCCCCTGAGATACATACCAGAATTAGGCCTTGATGTACCCTGAACTCATTAGGTAGAGACAGAGATTCATAAAGAAAGCCTTATTTCAATACAAACTGCCCAAGCAAGAATTGGGGTACCCTCATCACAAAAATAGATGTGGCAGTGGGAGGGAAGCTGTGATAGTGGGGATTCACAAAAGACTAGTGATTGTTGCCAAGATCCAATTGCACCAGAAAACATGGGTTCAACAGCTGTGGTAGCCATTTTGAGCCCATCTCGACATGTTATTACAAACTGTGAAGATTCTAGAACAGTTTTATCAAGGGCAGGCAAAGCTATTCCCCTTTCTAGAGACCATAAGGTATGAGGAAATTAAGGATTTTTGAACCATATATTATAGACTTTTCCAAAGCCCATATATGATGATTAGCTTTTCATTTGTCATTGAGTTGGTTCTCTTTTCAGGTAATTAGTAGGTGATTTTTTAAATTGGTTCATGTTTTAAGTCTTGATACCAAAGAATGACAATTTTGTTAAATTGTTTTATTATCATTTCCTGCTTTCCAGCTTATTGTGGCTATATGTATATTGTAGCTCGAACGAATGGATGAATTGAGATGCATTGAAGGTGCTGGTGGACGTGTTATTTTTTTGAATGGGTATTATGTTGGAGGCTTTCTTGCTATGTCAAGAGCCATAGGTTTGAGTATCAGGCATGTTTAAAACTATTAGTGTTTTTTTTCTTTTTTACAGGCATGTTCAAAAGTATTAGTGGTTTCGTCCTTTTTTTGCAGGCATGTTCAAAAGTATTAGTGGTTTCGTCCTTTTTTTGCAGGCATGTTCAAAAGTATTAGTGGTTTTCATTTGGCACATAAACATCATAGTTGGATATCTTGTTGAATAACATGGAATGCATTTATTTTCCATGCGTGATTTGTTGGATGGGTTTCCTACTTTGAAGTCTATACAGTCTTAAATTTGTTTGAAACTTGGTTTATTTGTATGGTTTAGTAGCCCAGCATTATATTATTCAATGCCCCAAAACATTGGTATTTCAAGATGGAGCAAAGCAATTTGGTACTTTTATGTATGTCGGTATTTCAAGATGGAGCAAAGCAGTTTTGGTACTTTTATGTATGTTTCTTATTTTTGACTATCTGTGTGCAAGATATCATCAGCTATCATGTTTGTTGATATTGGCAATAATGATAGGACAATATTTTAATAATGTTAAATACACCCATATAATAGGACAATAATTTAACAAGTGAAATTAGTAGCAAAGTTGCTTATACCTGCCTTAAGAAATGGTTTAATTTAATAATTTAAAAATATTTTAATTTAATAGTTTTACATAGCTATGTTTAATTTAATAATTTAAAAATGTTTTAATTTAATAGTTTTACATAGCTAGGTTTAATTTAATAATTTAAAAATGTTATAATGTAATAGTTATTTATAACCCAAATTTAATCTTATAATTTAGAAATGTTTTGATTTAATAGTTATATATAGGCTAAAGTTATAGTTAAAGTTTAACATGAAAATAATTGGATAATAAATAAGAAGTCATATCATTGTTATTTAGAAAAATCAAAATTGTATAGAGATTTTATAAAATTTGCATTTCTTTAAAATTTTATGAAAATAGAATATAATTTTTTCTATTAACAATATAAAAGCTAAATAAATTATTAAAATTTGGTAAATCTTTAGTATAATGTCAACTAATTAAAATATTAATCATCATTATTTGAATAAACCAATAAATATTTTTTTAGAAATATATTAAAAAAAATCAATCTTTAGTTTCATTAATATGTAAGTTTATGAAATGTGAAAAACAACTTAATTGAATATCAAAATAAAAATTTGAAAATTTTGGTTTAAAAAATTTATCCAATAAATTTATGTAAAAAATATTATAATATGTTAAAGTTTTTATTTATATTAAAAAAAATACTATGTCTAAATAAAAAATTTATATAGTGATATAGCTATATTTATTCATTTCTTTGGAAAAAGCTATATTTATTCATTGTGATGTGATTGTTATATCTATCAAGATTAGTTATTATGGCTATTTTTTATTTAATAGAAACTATAAAATGTTTAAATATTAAACAGGCTATGCACAACTATACATTACATATAAGCCTTCTCTGAGAGTTTTTGCTGTTCAAAAAAGGAGAAGGAAAAACAGGGCCAGAGAGATGACCATAAAAAGCCACACAGATTTTTTACATAGCTTCTAAGAACAGAGGTAGTATATACCCTAATAAACTGTTGATTAAGAAATAGACAAAAGAACATGGACAATCAAAACCATTAAAAGTTGCCTGGATGCTTCAGAGGCTGAACAATCGATTCCTCCTCCATAGGATGATCTGCTGTTGCTGGATTTTCATTTGCTTGACTGCCTTGATTCATATTTACCAAACGCTGGAGGTCCTCTTGAATTCTGTCCACCTTACCCATTATTTCTTTGGGATTCATCTCTGTGCCATCAATTTTGAAGTCATGGTTGCCTATTTGATAAGAGGTGTAACTAACCACCTCCACCAGATTCTTGATTTCTTGGGCAATTTTCTTCCTGTCCATTATGCCAATAGCCACCATTTCGTACAAACTCCTGAGATTTTTCTTCAAATCTGCAAGACCGACATTTTCATTTGCATGGTCAATTCTGCTTTGTCTGGAATTGGGAATGGAAAGTGTTAATCTGGAGAAATTACTGTGGAGTTCCCTTATTGCACCTTCGAGCTCTTGAGCCTGCTCACCACACAAAAGACCACCAAGGACAGAATTGAGAGTGCTAAATTCTTGCAGGAGAGAGTCGGTTTCTTTCTTGCTGTGATAGGAGAGAGTGCTGACCGCTCCATCCTTCCACCTAGAGCAATTACACCCAAAAATTGAATTGTTGCCTGCTATGAAAAACTGACCTTCAACAGGAATGCTGAACACAGCACCAGATTTTAAACGCCACAAAGGACCACTGACTTATGAAGAGCAGTAACAGGTTAAGAAAGCGGCTAGTGCCAACCTTTCCTTGATAAATACCCTGGTCAGAGGCAAAGATTCCCATGGGATCCCCTGAACTATGCATTCATCTACACCGGAAATGATAGCCAGCAGAGTCCTCTCCGAAGAATACACAGAGTGAGAGGAAAGAACACCGTTAACAAAGGGAGCTTGGAGATGAGGGAAAATTCCAGAGGAAGACATACTGAAGAGGATGAAGAGACCTGGAGCGTGGAGCTAAGAATGCATTTATGCTAAGGGAGATGGCTCATAAAAGCAGCAGGGATCGAGGTAAGGCCCATGAGGAGTGGATACCACACGTCGACGAGGAGGAGATCATATGAGCGATGCGTTAAAACCTTTGAGCCTTCACATAAAACATTGGGAATGGGTTTAAAACAACAAAAATCAAACCTTTGGTACCACAAGTTCATAAGGGAATGGGTTTGGAGTTTATGCCTAAACCATTGAGGCAATAATGACCCTGAGGGAGGGAGGCCCCTTCATTGGCCAAGGCATCTGCTGCAGCATTATTTGTTCGAAGAATGTGGTAGAGTTCATAATGTTTTTATAGGAGAGGGATAATTTTGTCATACAACCATCGAAACTTATAGAGCTGGAGGTATATCCGTTGAGCATTTTATATATGACATGCCTTCAGTCTCCAAATATCGCTATCCTGGAGAGATCAGTGTTAGCTAGGATCTCCATTCCCTGTAAGAGAGCCAACCACTCAGCCTCGTTGTTGGTCCTATGGCCTAGATCCCAAGCAAAGGTTTATTCAATTTGTCCTTCGAG
The DNA here is from genome assembly GCA_001517045.1 of Pseudotsuga menziesii. Classification (NCBI taxonomy): domain Eukaryota; kingdom Viridiplantae; phylum Streptophyta; class Pinopsida; order Pinales; family Pinaceae; genus Pseudotsuga; species Pseudotsuga menziesii. Next base: position 38,080 of record LPNX010512197.1, on the reverse strand, counting down.
ATCCAGAAGGATCCCCCCTGCACCTGTCACCCCTGGGTTTCCCTTTGAGGCACCATCAAAGAAGAAAGCATAGGAATTTCTTTCCAGTAACTAGGCCCTGAACTCACTACAATTCTTTCTTATCTCCCACAAAAGTGTGCTAATGGAATGCTTAATTCTTGGACTTGGGAATTTGGACTGATGGGGGCTCCTCTCTTTTAGAAAAATCCTGCACCATGAAGAATGCGGCTCTAAGATATCTTCAGATACAGGAAAGCTGATATCTCTCGAAGAAAACTTTTCAGCTATCATTCCTATAGTTTTCAAAACTATACGGGTTGAAACGACTTTTTGATCTTTGAAAATTGATTTATTCATGGCCAGCCATAGCTGCCAACATAATTTTCTTAGAATGGTGTTCCAAAAGGGCATGAGGATGGGTTTTTTATTGAGATTTCTAGGAAAGTGTTTAGTCTAATCTTCTAGGAGCTGAGCCACAGATTCTAGGGGTCTGAAATGATGACCCGGAGGGAGAACGCACTGCCAAAATTTCAAAGAAACACTACACTGTAGAAAAATATGATTTGAGGTTTCTGCTTCCGAGTTACAGAGGGCACAACGAGAGGGACCTGCTATCCCCCTTTTCCTGAGTTTTTCAGTCGTGAGCAATTTATTGTGAATCAAAGTCCAGATGAAAGAATTTACCTTTGGGATACTGTCTGGATGCCAAACCTTTTTCCATAATCGATCATTTTCTTCCAGATCCATTGATAGCCTCTTATATCCTTCTTTGACTGTATACTGACCATTATTTCCCCAACCGATGCGATCCCTTGAAGCTTCATTTGTTGGTGTCATGCCATGCAGGGATGAGAAGAGGAGATTCTTAGCTTCTTCCAAATGAACAAGGGGGTGAAATTCCTTCCAACCAATCCAGCACCCCTTCGAATTCCATAAGGAGAGATCATGGAGAGCATGTATACCACAGTTTCAAGCCCATTCAGCTAATTCGACCATCCCTGGGAGCGAGGTGAGAGTAGGCTGCCCTAGAATGTTTCTTTCCCAGACTTTAACTTTTTTACCATTGCCTAGAATCCAATAGTAGTTAGATTGAATTAAATTGATAGAGGCTTTGTAAAAGAGCCAGAGTGAGGTTCCCTTGCCAGTCCACAAGCTGTCTAATATTTTTGATCTAGGTCTTTTGATGTATTTTTCCCTCATTACTTCTTTCCACCATTATTTCTTGCCTGTGACCAACCTCCATATCAATTTAGCTCCTAGAGCTTTTTTCATTTCCTCCAGGTCCCTGATGCCCAATCCACCTTTGCTTTTTGGTGTTTTGACTGTGTCCCATTTAACCAAATGAAATTTATTTTTCTGCACCTTTCCTCCTTACCAAAGGAATTTTCTGATTTCCATGCAAATACTGTTTATGACATTCTTAGGAGCTAAGATCATCGAGCTAGAGTAAATTGGGTAAGAGGAAAGAATGGAGTTGACGAGAGTTATTTTCCCTGCAAGATTTAACCATTTTGAACCCAGGGAGTGGATTTTATTTTTAATTTTTTGGATGACCGGAGCCCACATGGCAGAAGCAAAGGTCTTTTTGGCTATAGGAATACCCAGATAAGTGAAATGGGTCCAATTATAAGTAACATTAATGTGGAGGATTTGAGATATACTACAAAGAGTTGTTATATTGCAGTTCCATCCATAGAGATAACATTTTTTTAGGTTGGCAGAGCTTCCAGAAGAGCGGAGGAATAGTTCCAGGGGTCTTAAGAAATTTTTGGCAATTTGGGGGGAGGCTATGCCTAGCAGAATAGTGTCATTAGAAAAAAGAGCATGATTGATAGGAAGGAATCCATTTATGAAGGAGAGAACTGGGAGGGATCCTTCTTCCTGGAGTCTAGAGAGTCTTCTACTCAAAGAGTCGGCCACAAGAAAATAAAGAAAAGGGGAGAGGGGGCATCCCTGCCTTATCCCTCGAGTTGCCTTAAAAAATTATGAGGGCCTGTCATTGATTAAAGGGCTATCCAGGGAGAATTTATACAAGCTTGAACTTGATTTATGAAATTGGAGGGAAAACCAAATTTTTTTAACACCATCAAAATGAAGGAATGTCTCAACCGATCAATAACATTTTCTAGATCCAATTTAATAGCCATAACTGACTTGCCCTTTTTGGTGCTTGAGTGTATTGCTTCCTAGACCATGAGGATGTTATCACTGATTTTCCTGCGTGAGATGAAGCCTCCTTGATTGGGGGAGATCAGAGATTGAATAATGGGCTTGAGTCTTAGGAATAAGACTTTGGAGAAAATTTTGTAAGAGGCACTGCAGAGGGAAATAGGTCTGAACCTTTTAATGGAGGAGGGGTTAGCCTCTTTGGGAATCAGGGCCAGAAAGGTGGAATTTGTGGCTCCTCCCATTTTTCCTTTCGCCATCCAGGAGATAAGACACATAAGGTCCTTTTTTATTAAAGACCAGAACATTCTGTAGAAATAGATAAGGAAGTTGTCGGGGCTTGGAGTTTTGTCCGGGTGAAGGGTCCAAATAGCCTTCTTGACTTCTTCCTCTAAGATGGGGGATTCAAGCTGGACACTTTTCTCTGGGCTAATCAGGGCAGGAATGTCTCAAACCATTTCTTCCATGTTTTCCTATGAGACATACTCTTAATCATTGTGCAAAATTTCAAAGAAACCTCTTACCTCAGTGCTAATTGTCGCTTGTCCAGTGATAACTATGTCGTCTTCATTTTTGAGCTCTCTCATTGTGTTCCTCCTCTGTCTCTCTCTGCATTGGTTTTGAAATTTTTGTGTGTTTTGGTCTCCCCCTTTAATCCAGAGAACCCTTGATTGTAGTCTCCATCCCTCTTCCTTTTGCCTTATAATTGATTGCAGGATTTTTTCAAGCTCTATTTCTTCGAGGAGGTGCTCTCCGGTGATTTCACTTTCCTTCATATCCACTTGAAGGGCTTCCATTTTTTTTAATATTCCTATTTTTTTTTGAGATGGCTCTTGATAATGATGCATGGCCCGGGACTTGAGGGCTTATTTAACCCTTTTGAGTTTTTGTTCCCAAGAGTAGGCTGGAGACCCTGGGATGAAACAACGCCAATAATTTGAAATGATGTCCTTGACTCCTTCTGATTCTAGCCAGAGATGATTGAACCTAAATGGGAGGGGCGGGGCCCCAAATTTTTCAAAGACAGAAAAAAGAGACAAATCGGCTTATGATCTGAGATGGTCATACATAGGAGTTTGGACTCAGGATAAGTCTTGAGAAGATGAGTGCTAACTAGAACTCGATCCAGCCTAGTAGCTATATGTCTCAGGCCAATTCTTTTGTTGCTCCATGTGAAGGTACCATTCTTTGGCTTGATATCAGATAGACCCCATAGCGAAATTAGGTCCTCTAGTCTTTCTCCGAAGGGGTCCCTAACTTTAGTTCCACCTCTATGCTCTTCTGCGGAGATAGTGACGTTGAAGTCCCCCGCTATGAAGCAAGGGAGGAGCTTTTTCCCTTCACATTGTTCCTTAAGGGAATTCCAAAAACTTTCTTTCTGTGCTTGGATGGTTGGTCCATATATATTCCCTATCCAGAGCATTTCTTGGTTTTCTTTATTTTCTAACTTGATAAACAACCAATTTTTATTTTCAATAGATGAATGCATAGTTGTTGATGTATATGTAACTTTGGAATGTATTCACTTATATTTCTTATGTATTGTAACCCGATGTTTATTCCGGGATGTATTTGTAATGTACTTGAGTCATGTCATGCCCTGATGTTCCTATCAGGAGTTTCTATAATGTAAACAAGTCATGTCAAGTCAAGGTGGGTAACCCTCCTATTGTCTAAGGGTTAAAGTCTCTGCAGTTTCGGGGCACTAGGGTTATTAGATTCTCCTAGAGAAGTCGGCCCTAGTAGGGTTTAGTTATGTCAGGAATTAGTTTAAATAGAGAGCTATCCTCTCTATTTAGCACACACTCACTCACACTCAGTTGTAGCGCATAGTTGAGGAAGAGAAAGACACTGGGGCAAGGAAGAAAGAGGCTACTGCTGTCGGGAGATCATCTTATTGTTTTGGGATTTTACTTTTGGTGTTGATTCTATCTCTGAGGAAGTTGCGGGGTTTTCTCCATTTATGTTTTCCCTGAGGAAAAACACTGTGTTCATTATCTCTTGTGTTTGATTGCTGTACTTATTATTCTCTCAGTTAAATATCCTAACATAATGCTAGCTTGAATGATAAAAACTAACATGGTATCAGAGCTAACCTGAGAAGAATATACTATGCAGCTGTGGGAACTAGGGCTTCCTACTTTGTGGATCTCTCTCCACAGATTTTCAGCAAAATAAGGTTGGAATAACTCTCCTCCCTAGGGCGCATCTTTCTGTCGAAACATAATCCAATTCTGAGGTTTTTCAGTAATGGACCCAACACTACTGCCGGAAATTAGGGCTTTTCACAGAAGAGTAATTTTTCAGTGAGCCCATGCTTGGATTGATATCCTCCCCAAAATCAAATTTAGGGATCAAATTCAAAGCATTTGGTTGGACAGAACTCCAGAAAACCAAAACCCTAGTCTACTCCTGAACCAGCACTGCAGGATTTCGGCTCCAAATCCAGATCCAACATCTTGACCTGCTAAGATCTAAATCTTTTGTATTTCCATTTGAGGTTCTTAGTTAAGATGTCTCATCATACCAAGCTTGATGAAAAGCTTGAGGGAGCTGATAAATTCTGAGCTTGGAAGTATATGATCTCCCTGGTCTTGGAAGAAAATGAGTTGGACTCCTATATCAATGAAGAGATTCCAGTTCCAGAGGGAGATGAGGCTGAGGCCTTACATAAGAAGAAGTTGGTTATGGCAAAGAGGATCATTGCTGATTCAATAAAGGATCACCTCATACCACAGGTGTCCTCCCTAAAGACACCTAAGGCTATGTTTGATGCCCTAACCAAATTGTTTGAAGGGAAGAACATAAACCAGAAGATGACTCTGAGAAACCAATTGAAGAATGTAAAGATCCAGAATGCTGAGATCATCCAGTCTTACTTTACAAGGGTCTCTCAGATCAAGGAACAACTAGAAGCAGTAGATGAAGAAGTAGAGAATGCAGAGGTTGTGATGACCACCTTGAATGGTCTCCCTAGATCACGTGACTCCTTTATTCAAGGGATATGTGCTAGAAAGAAGTTAGTCAAGTTCAACAGACTATGGGAAGAATTCTCTTAAGAAGAAGCTCGGATAGCAACTTGAGAAGAAAAGATGGGAAGTGAAGATCAAGCTCTCACAGTACACTCCAAGAAAACCAAAAGAAGTTCTTATCACTCCAGAGGTAAGCATCTCTCTAAAAATAACTCTAGAAAATACATGTCTAGAATCAGATGTTATACATGTGATGAAGTAGGACACTTTGCAAAATATTGTCCTAAAATATAGAATAGGAAAAAGAGCAAGAAGAGAAGACATCATGCTCATGCTGCAGAGGATGATGTACCATCCAAGATGAGAGTTAGAAATGAAAGTGAAGAAGAATATGTCTTGATTTATGCTCTCACAGGAAACATCACACATTGAAGAAATGACTGGCTTATAGACAGTGTTTCTTCCAAACATATGATAGGATTCAAAATTGTCCTTTGTAAAACTTTCAGAACATGAATCACCTCACAAGGTGAAGCTTGGAGATGACTACCAATATCCAATAAAAGGTAGTGGGGAATCCTCCTATAAACTAGACTCTGGAAAGTCTATGGAGATGTAAGATGTATTGTTTGTACCAGGTCTCAAGAAGAACCTTCTCTCCATATCTGCATTAGACGCAAAAGGAATGAGGGTTGTATTTATAGATGGTCAAGTCATCATGTGGCCAAAAGTAAAGACTATCGATGATGCGGTAGTGATTGGAGAATAAGAAGGAGGATTGTACAAATTAAAGGGCTATCCAGAACAAGCCTTGGTCGATTACATAGTAGAGCCAAATGAACTTTGGCATAGAAGGCTTGTACATGTGCGTTACAAAGCACTACCATTGGCAAGCAAAGCTGTTGAAGGTCTTCCATAAATTCACGCAAAACATGATGGGGTCTGCAAAGGATGTACGAAAGGAATGAATACAAAGAAGACATTTCCAAGTAGCGAGAGAAAGGCAAAAGGAATATTGGAAATCATCCACTCCGATATATGTGGTCCTATGTCATCAAGCTCACTACGCGGGTATGTATA
>LPNX010512197.1:3359-18359 GCA_001517045.1 Pseudotsuga menziesii | reverse complement strand
GAACAAGCAGGTTATGGTAATGTTCCTGGGAAAACATCCGACCTTCCTCGTCCCAGAAGGAAGGCAACCCATCCTCGAACAGTTCTTTAAACTCCTGTTTGAAATTATTGACCTGCAACAACAATTCTTCTGACTTATCTCGGACCACCTTCATCAAGTGGTGCTTGTGGATGAATTTCTTCGCCCACAACACTATTGATATTCTGTCCTTTATGCCCATCTCGTACAACTTCTGATATGTCAATGAATTCAGGAAGTTTAGCGTGTTCTGAGATGTGGTGAGGGGTCTTTTCTCCATATGTTCATTGACCAATTTTATTCTCTGGTGGGCCAACTCTATCAGAATATTCAATTCATTAATAAAATTGAGGTAGTGTCAAAACTTGGTGATCTCTATAGACAAGGTATCCCAAATGATATGTTTTGCCCCCTGAAGAGGGCCTTTCCCAATGCATTTGTCTATTAGCTCATTGAATTTCTTCTATAATTGATTCCTGTCCTGCAATATTTGTTTCTTGCTTTCATTTACTTTAACCAATTCGGCCTTTACCTTTTCATTTTCGGCCTTCAATTCCTTAATAGCTTCCTCCTTCAAACTCACCTGGGACATAGGCACCAGCAAATCGTCTGCGGAAAAATCAGTTAATGGCTTGTCAATATTAACAATAGACAAATCTTCGCTAGCGGGGGTTTGGCTCATTAGTTCCTCCATAATTTCCTTCTCATCGCTTTGGTCTTTCTTCATTAAGGAAATCTGAGATAATAGTTCATCCCGCTCGGCCTCCCACCGATCCTTTTCTTCTTGCAACTCAACAACTTTTCCTTTGTACTCCATCATCTCTTGATGGATTTTATCCTTTTCCTCTTGTAAATCCATTAATTCAGCAGATTGGACGTGCCCTGAACTTGGGATCTTCAACTTCTTCTTCAGGACCTGGAGTGCATTATCTTTCTCCTCTAGCAACCTCTTGACAGCCTGGGTATTGTCTGAACTAGCAATGTCTGTTTGCAGTTTTTTAATCTGGATGACATTTTCCTTGTTCTCAACTCTCTCATGCTTCAGCTGAACTTCCAACTTATCTATCAATACTTGCAATTTACTTATCCTTACCATGGCCTGCAGTAGGTTTGAGTAAATGATGTCGCTGGTTTGTTTGTGCAGCTGAATCTTGTCTGGGGTACTGATTTTGTCCAGCCGGATCTCTATCTCAGAAATCTTCTTATCATTAACTATGGCCATCTTAAAAGTATTTTTCTCAGCATCCCTAGCCGAAACTAGAGATGTTTTTGAACTGTACAAGTTTCTCACCCTCGAGAGCAAATTTCTCGTTTCCTCCAGGGACTGCTTCCTCTTTTCCATGTACCTGGTTTTAATCTCTTCCTTCGACTTAAATAAGGGGCTGGAGTCTGAACTGTCTAGATCACCTTCTAAACCTTTAAAAGAGACTTGGTGCACTTGCACGGTTTTCATGGGGACTAGGGCAACTTTTTTGAAGACACTAGAAACTTCTTCATCTACAATCTCGCCACCTTCAAGCAGCTTTTCCTTTTTATGGGACGCATCTTCGTCCACATCCATACTTTCAGTATCGGACAAACTCCTCTTAACCGCAATACTGACACCATCTGTTATTTGGGTTGCCGTGACAGGTACAGTATCTGCATCTTCATTAGGCTTTGAGCTCTCAGTAAACTGCAACAAATTGGCTGTTTCAGCCAACCCCTCAACAGGTTGATGCTCAAACGGTTTATTTTTGTTGGCCTGCTTTCTTAACGAGATCACATGATAAGGATCGTAATTCACTTTCGCCTCTTTTTGGAAATCCATAGCCTCCAATAATTTCTCTATGAACACCAGGGCGCCCTTACCTTTGAAAATGAACGAGCCAACTTTGAATGGAAACTTAATGTTTGAAGACTTCTTGAAGGCACCGAAATGCTCTTCCTCAGACAGCAATCTCTGTCTCATGAACTCAAGCGCAAAAATCCTTGGGGTCAAAAAGGAAGGCAGCCTATAAGGCTAACCAGTGAATCCATATACTCTTAACACGGTGTAGTCTCTGTATAGGAACCAGTCCCCAACCCGCTCTTCGGGTGAAAACTGCATTAAACTTTTCATTTCATCCAGGACACGGGGCATCTCCTCATCAAACAACATTCTGTAAATCTCCGACATGATCGAATTGGAAAATTCGAACATGTTGATTTGCTTGGGCAAATCAGAAGAGCATAGAGTACTTAGAAATTTAAATTCAGTCACATTGGAACATAACAACATATTTAGTAGATAGGTCTGAAACCTGAAGAAACGGACCTTCATAAACTCTGTCAGCTGAAGATGGATTGCTTCAGCGAGAAATTCATCTAAATTAAAAACAGGGACTGACTGGGACTCTGGGCTTAAGGAATTTATTCTTAACAAAAACTCGAGGATGACATCGCCCACATGACAATCATCATCCCGACCTAACACTTGACAGACCAGGGAAATTACTAATTGAACTTCATCCTTAAAAATGTGTATCGGATAAGGCAGGAAAAGACCATTAAGGGACTGACCTTCTTTCAGAATGGCGGACAAGAATTTACAACGACTCTTAGATTCACAATTCTTAAAAAATTCGGCAAGGGTAGACTCATTTACAGACTCATGATTTACCGGGTAATTCTAAGGCAGACTAAGGTTTTCCCTGATGACGGTGGCATCGACTTTGCAGAGAATTCGGGACGCGGACCAACTCACAATAATCCTCTGAGAAGGCGAATAGTTGACAGCACACCACTCTGTAAACTCCAGGAAATGGAGGGTTTTCTCGAGGGCGAAAAAATATAGGAAAGACTTACATACATTTAACACATCATTCCCCTGTAAATTAAAATGCCACAATTTCTATTTACATACAGACACACTCCCTATAGACAGGTAAGGGTCACACACGCCCCTGTCTCAATCTACAAAAAACTCTTCTCTGTCATCCATGACCTGACCAGGCACTTGAGTTTCTTTCCTCTGGTCCATGCTTAAATTTCAAGTGTAATTTGAGACAGAGGAATTACAGGTTTTTAAGCTTACCTGGTCGACTGTAGAGGCGTGTGCTTGGAGCGTGTCTGGAACTGCCAAAAGGAAGCTGACAAACCGTCCGGTCCTTTTCACTTGTCTCAAGCGAATAAAATAACAATGATAGAGGTCAACCCTTCGCTTTTATAAGCCTTTTTTATTTCCGGAGCCTATCACAATTCACCACGTGGACGATCATCTACTTTCCGCAACCACCATCTGCTCCTATCTGCTGTGCACCTTTCTTCTCCAGATTCATTCCCTACTATTGATCTGATTCTTCACACATTTCTAGCCCTCGGATCGCATGCCACGTACCTCTTTCCGCCGGGCGTCTTGGTACTAAACACCGCGCAAGTCCCCACCCCGGAAACATCTTCAACCATTGATGTGACGTACCTCCAACTCTCCACCGTTGGATCAAGCGCCACGTACCTGATTCTGCTGACCCCTCTGACTTTAACCATCGTGCAACTCTGAGCTCCGGAATCGTTTCCGGCCGTCGATCTGATATACCTTTATTGGTGAGCCGTCGGATCACGTGACGCATAGCAAATTCCACTGGGCTCCTTCACGTTAATCGTTGTGCAGCTTAGATCCCAGGAATCATTCCCATCCATTGATGCGATATGCCTTTACCCACGCACCGTCAGATCATCAGCCACGTACCCAATTCCGCTGGGCACTTCGGGATAATCCGCCGTGCAATTTCATCCTCCGGAATCCTTTTCAGCCATTGATGTGATCGCCCTGCGTCTGTCAACCGTCAGATTTGTTGACACCTACCCAATTCCACTGGGAGTCTGGGACTTATCCTCCGTGCAATTTCACTCCTCGGAACTTATAACAACAGTTGATATGTTTCGCTTTGATCTCCATCCGTCAGGTCGACCACCGGCTAACCCATTCCGCTGGGCATTGTGGGCTTATCCGTCGTGCAGTTTCTAGTTCCGGAATCGATCTCCACCGTAGATGCGATCCGTCTTTACTTCTCCGTCGTTGGATCGCGTGGTGTATATACAATTCTGCCGGACTCCATCGCGTTAACTGGCTCGTGCTTTCACAAGGCGGATTTGATGTGAACCGTGGATCTGCCAGGAACAATTTTGTGGCCATTGATTGGTACACCTGGTTAAACGCCCGAACCTATCTTATCTTCCTTGCATGTTTTGAAGGGCGGAGGGAATACCAGCCATTGATTTTCTTCCTTTCTCCATCGTGGCCTAGGATCTTTGGCAATTTGATCGATATTTTGACTATCATCCCACTCATACACTATATCCTTTAACCAAAGTACTTAAACAACATAATCTTATCTCCACCATGGTCATATTTCTCATTTGTTAAATAAAGGTGTTAACAACTGGCTCCATCTGGGGATGATATCCTCCCTGTGAGGTATCAAAGAACTCATAGAACAGGTGCCTGCTTTTTGACTTTACATAATAACTCCAAAAAAACCCATTTTTTACTTTTGTAAATATATCATTTTTATATATTTTTTAGAAAAGGGATGATAGGCCTCCTGAATCTTGGGGCTTTCATTGCAAGATCCAAATATCCTCGGCTTACCATTCTTATTGTCTTGTAAAGAAAATATGTACAGTCTATAATACAAATTCTACCTTCCCTCCCTAGGATAGGTAGTGCTTCAGATATCTTCCATTGACAGGGTTGCTCTCAAGAGGAACCCCATTTGTATATTCCAGCAAAAATGCATTTTGCCCTCTGTACCCAGCAAAAACATAAGGTCCTACCCAAACAGGATCAAATTTGTCGTGTTTTTCTTCATTAGGAGCATCCCATTTCAAAATCAGGTCACCAATCTGAAACTGCTCTTCTTTGACCCTTCTGTCAAAAGTACTTTTCATTTTCTCCTGATGTGACTGCACTTTATCATAAGCCTTATATCTTTGTTCCAGCTCGATGATCTGATTTATCCTCCGCTGTATGTGATTCGGTTCCTCTTGTTGATCTTGGAAATATCTCATAACTGGAACCCCTAGTGACGCTGGAAAAATCACTTTGGCTCCATATACCAGTTGGAAAGGAGACATGCCGATTGCTCTCTTCGTGCTGATCCTGTCAGCCCATACAGCATAATTTAGTTTAGTGTGCCAAGATCTCTTATTATCCTCCAATAGCTTTTTGATAATCCTTACTAGACATTTGTTTGAAGATTCGGCCAACCCATTCCATTGAGGATAATAGGCTGTCGAATGATTTAGACTTATGTGATATTTATGACAAAAGTTTATCATTTTCCTGGATTTGAAGGCAGCTGCATTGTCTGTTACTATCCTTTTTGGGCACCCGAATCGAGCCAATATATTCTCTTCAAGAAAATCCATGATCACATTTTCAGTGGCCCTCCTGGTAGGGATTGCTTCTATCCATTTAGTAAAATAGTCAGTAGCTGTCAAAATCCACCTATGCTGTCCTGATGAATTAGGGTTTATTTCACCAATAAAATCTAAACCCCATTGCTGGAAAGGAGCTTCTACTATTATTGGATTCAAAGGGAGAGGCAATACCTTCCTCTTACCGTCAAAGATTTGGCATTGATGACATTTGCTGGTTTCTTTATATATATCTGAGAACAATGTAGGCCAATAATAACCAGCTCTTGGGATTTTGTTTGCAGTGACCTTCCAGGAATGATGTCCTCCACAGTCTCCCTTGTGAAATTCTTTGGTGATTTGCTGAGCCTCATCCTCCAAAAGACAATTGAGCAGAACCCCTCCAGGATCTTTCCAATAAAGATATTTATTTATGATACAAAATTTAGCAGATTTCAACTTCACAGACCTTGCTCTTGATTTACTTAATCCTTCTAGTGCTTGCAAATTTCGGAGGACAAATACAATATCAGAATACCATGGAGAAGTTACAAAATCAATCATCACTTCTATATCCGCACCCAACTGATCAGGTTGATGAGATAAGAAATTGATTTGCAGAGATTCACAATTTGAGTTTGTCATCATTTTTGCCAATCCTTGCCCTTTGACCAGCTTCCTGGGTTTTATCTCTATGTCATATTCCAATAAAGTAGCTATCCATTTCACTCTTTTGCCTTCCGGATCTGGTTGGGTCAAAATAGCTTTTACTGCAGTGGTCGGGACATGTGCAATGATATGCGAGTGTAAAACATACACTCTGAAATCCTTCAATGCTTTAACTAAAGCATATGCTTGCTTCTCCATGATGTCATATTTCAATTCTCCATCCCTCAGTATTTTGCTGAAAAAAGCTATAGGCTGTTCCTGGTTTTCATCATTTTTCTGTAATAATACTGCTGCTATAGTATGTTCCGAAGCATATGAGAATACTGAAAATTCTTTGGCAAGATTTGGACTTACCAAAACAGGTGCTTCTGAAATTGCTTTCTTGATTTCCCAAAATGACTCCTTAGCTTCTGCATTCCACTTTATTTCATGACCCTTTCTCAACATATTTGTAATATTCATCAAAATCTCAGCGAAGCTTGGTACAAATCTCCTCAAGAAATTTACCTGTCCCAGAAATGACTGTACCTCCTTTTTGCTTCTTCTCATCAGACCTCTCCTGCTCTTTAGATTTCTTTTGCAATGCGGCTTCTAAATCATGTGGGACAGTATCATTAAAGAAAATAGAAGACCCCAAATCAGTATCAACAGCATATATATGATGAACTTCGGGTTTATCTTGACTGCTGACCACATAAAGAGTTCTCTTTTCACTATATAACCTTCTGCTCCCATCAGGAACTGGAATAGTAGCATATGACATGTCCATCTGCAAGCTACCTTTCAGCTTGGAAGTCCAAGACCTTGACAGCAATACCCGAAATTTGGGTGGGATGTCAGCGACTACCACATCCATGACTATAGTCTTAGAAGGCAGTTTGTTCAGGTTTACCACCATGTCCTTAATTAATCCAAGGAATTTTACCCTTTTTGAATCAAAAGAGTACAGATCTTTATAAGGTCTTGTTACTTCCAATCCCAAACTTTCTACCACCCCTTTGGGCATTAGATTGTGTGATGCCCCAGAATCCAACATAGCATTATGGACCACTTTGTCAAGCACATTTAGACTTAAATAGAAATGAGGAACCTTTTCACCTTCTAAATTTTCAGCTTTTGGTCCAAATGAAATAGCGGGGCTATCATCATTCAAATTCAAAATGTTAGACTGCCATTCACCTTGGTCTTTGACCATTTTTGAGATAGTATCTCTGTATTCAGTGTTCCTCAATAACTCATTAAATGGAACGGAGATCTTTAGCTTAGACAACTCGTTTTGTAGGTTAAAACCAGCACTAATCTTTTCCACCTCAATTGGAGTCGCCTTCTTTATTATTTTATCCTTTTGTACATCATTTTCTACCTCCTTATTCACAGAAGGTTCTTTTTGTAGTTCTTTCCCTTTTTCTCCATTCAAAGAACTAGAGGAAGGATGATTTGGGTTTTCCTTCCCTTTATTTATGGGGATATCTCTATTTCTCAATCTGATTTTCCTTTGCACATCATCCATTGCATGTAAATAACCCCTTTGATATGGCTCATTCTCGAACTCTTCATTTGCATCTTCCTGCGCAAACATATTATGCTCTTCTTCAGTGAGATAAATTTCTGCATCTTGTTCTCCAAACAGATGAATCTCATTTTCCGGGGGATCTTCTTCATCACCAACATAATTTTCAGGGAAAGGCGGACGGATGGGTTGTTCTTCTTGGTTTCTTGGATTTCTCTGGTCTCTCTGTCTATTTTGGGGGGGGAACAGGAGGATTTGGTCTTCTGAAATTTGGATTCCTGATTTTAGGATCCCCTTGCTCTCTATTGAAAGGCCTGGTGTCCGTGGTCAACTTATCCATCAAATTCTCCATAGTCTTCAACATCATTTCAAATTTAAGATCAGCGGAAGAAGATGAAGTAGCAGGTACATTTTCTTCTTTTCTCCTCCAGTCCATATCTCTATGTATGATCTTTCCACTTGCCATCATGTTAGCCTCCACCTCCAGGGCATCAGTAAACATGGCAGCAAGAGTTGTCGATTTCCTCTCCCACAATGAGAACGCAAAATCATTATCAAAAGCCCCAGCATAATGCAGTTTAGCAGCTGCAGGGGAAGGCTTTATATCTTCCGGAATAGAGTTATAAGCCCTCATGAATATACTTGAGAATTCATGAACAGACTCAAAACCCCCTTTCTTAAGGCTGTTATATTGAGATAAAACCTGCAGAGGATTCAGTTTATCATCCCATCTATCCAAAAAACCATTCTGAAAAGCCTGAAAATTCACAATAGACCCCTGTGGAAGGTCCTTAAACCACTTTTTTGCCTCTCCAGACAAACTTTGGGCGAATAACCGCATTTTAACATCAGGGTAGTCCACTTTCTCCAAGTCAATGAAATCTTCAAACTTGGCAACATGTTGTTTTGCGGTTATATCCCCTTCCCCATCAAATAAAGAAATTCTCTGAGAATAATTTTGGGGGAGATCATGCAACACAGCGGGTAGGCGCAGAGGAGAAAATCTAGCGGCCATTGGTCTGGGCGGGTTCACAGGAACCGGGATACTTTGAGTATGCACAGAGGTGGATGTTTCAGCTCCAGGGGCTTGTTGCAAGTCCCTCCAGAGGGAATATAACAGATAGGACTCTAACTTATGAGGATCGAACTCAGTATTTCCAAGGTCAAATTCAAACTTGGTTCTCAATAGGTTCTTTGCAGTATTAACCTCCCATTCTGGGTTATTATGAGAATCTGGTGATGATGATGGGCCGAACAAAGGAGAATCTATCTTTTCTTTATTTTTCCTTTTAAACAACTTTTCTGGGTCCTCAAAACTCTTCAAAATTTCGGTGTTAGAATTACCTCGTGTGCGTCTTCTTGAAGCCAGAATGTCGTTCTTTATTTTTGAACTAATTTCACAATGAAGTCGCCAGGGAAAATATACAACCTCCTTTTGTCTTCGAAATTCCTGTTTGCCCACAGAAATCTCTCTTAATATTTGTCGTTCCCCCGGGGCATATATGCACTTTTCGTCCCCAGCAACGACTCCAGTTTGTTAGCACTCGGAATGTACCCAGGTTGTAAAAGGTAAACTCCAAGGTAACAGCAAAACCACTTTAGGAATAAATTGGTATTTCCTTCCAGAGAGGGATCTCTCGCTATAAATTTTACAAGACCAGATAATAGAAATATTTAAAGATTTGTAAATTTGGCTGAAACAATCACATAACCATTGGGCATGGAGTCATATACATATAGAAGATCACAAATATGCACACACAAGATTCATCAAAGGCAAGATAACCACATCATTACAGTCATTCAATTGATCAAGGTGAAACGGAAAAGAGGAGGAAACAACCCGTCAATACAGAGCGTCGCAGACGAATTCCATATCAACTTTAGCAGAAAAAATCATACAATATCTCCAATGATGAATAGAGCATAAGCATATGAATTCTAAACATCAAACACTATTTTCCAGATACGAAGAAGAAACAGAATGGAGTGTTACACAAGGGAAATACAAGCACATAAGGAAGTAAGCACGGACTGCAATATCAATGATACATGAATCTTTGACAAAAAACTCTCATGCATTCATTTTGCTATTCAAAAACAGATATGTTCTCCAAAATTCTTTTCTCTCGATGGGTTCCAACCCCCATCTCATAAAACAGATGTAAATTTATACATAAACAATAGGCCTTCCTCAAGAAGATCGATAACAGAATGATCGGCTTAATTTAGAGTTTGTAACTGAATTCCTAACCCCTAGGAAGTTGTTACAACTCCAATCCTAACAGATCATAAAGTACAAATCAACTTGAAAACAAACTTTCGCTCAGCTAGCTCCACGTCTTTGCCCCATCAACTCCATGTCTTTGTCCTCTCAGCAGCTCCACGTATTTGCCCCGTCAGCAGCTCCAAGTCTTTGTCCTATCTCTAGGGGTGAAGAATATACTTCGTCTTCCCAAACCGCTCCACAGCTTTCCACTGCTCTGAACTTGGGGTGTCGCAGTCCATCATTTCCCGAATTGCTACCTCGAGTTCCATATAGGCTTCATAGGAATTTTTGGGCAGTCTGGCTCTGATAATTGCGAACTTCTGCAGGATTTCGAAATCTTCCCCTAACATATCTACAATAGTTTTTCTAGTCAAGATTTTCTCCAATTCATTAAATTTCGTGTGGTCCATGCGGCATTGAACAAGCAGGTTATGGTAATGCTCCAGGGAAAACATCCGACCTTCCTCGTCCCAGAAGGAAGGCAACCCATCCTTGAATAGTTCTTTAAACTCCTGTTTGAAATTATTGACCTGCAACAACAATTCTTCTGACTTATCTCTGACCACCTTCATTAAGTGGTGCTTGTGGATGAATTTCTTCGCCCACAACACTATTGATATTCTGTCCTTTATGCCCATCTCGTGCAACTTCTGATATGTCAATGAATTCAGGAAGTTTAGCGTGTTCTGAGCTATGGTGAGGGGTCTTTTCTCCATATGTTCATTGACCAATTTTATTCTCTGGTGGGCCAACTCTATCAGAATATTCAAGTCATCAATAAAATTGAGGTAGTGTCGGAACTTGGTGATCTCTATAGACAAGGTATCCAAAATGATATGTTTTGCCCCCTGAAGAGGGCCTTTCCCAATCCATTTTTCTTTTAGCTCATTGAATTTCTTCTCTAATTGATTCCTGTCCTGCAATATTTGTTTCTTGCTTTCATTTAATTTAACCAATTCGGCCTTTACCTTTTCATTTTCGACCTTCAATTCCTTAATAGCTTCCTCCTTCAAACTCACCTGGGACATAGGCACCAACAAATCGTTTGCAGAAAAATCAGTTAATGGCTTGTCAATATTAACAATAGACAAATCTTCGCTAGCGGGGGTTTGGCTCATTAGTTCCTCCATAATTTCCTTCACATCGCTTTGGTCTTTCTTCATTAAGAAAATCTGAGATAATAGTTCATCCCGCTCGGCCTCCCACCGATCCTTTTCTTCTTGCAACTCAACAGCTTTCCCTTTGTACTCCATCATCTCTTGATGGATTTTATCCTTTTCCTCTTGTAAAGC
The DNA here is from genome assembly GCA_001517045.1 of Pseudotsuga menziesii. NCBI lineage: Eukaryota > Viridiplantae > Streptophyta > Pinopsida > Pinales > Pinaceae > Pseudotsuga > Pseudotsuga menziesii. The sequence goes on along the minus strand of LPNX010512197.1, from coordinate 7,222 downwards.
CATTAATTTAGTAGATTGGACGTGCTCTGAACCTGGGATATTCAACTTCTTCTTCAGGACCTGGAGTGCATTATCTTTCTCCTCTAGCAACCTCTTGACAGCCTGGGTATTGTCTGAACTAGCAATATCTGTTTGCAGTTTTTTAATCTGGATGACATTTGCCTTGTTCTCAACTCTCTCATGCTTCAGCTGGACTTCCAACTTATCTATCAATACTTGCAATTTACTTATCCTTACCATGTCCTGCAGTAGGTCTGAGTAAATGATGTCGCTGGTTTGTTTGTGCAGCTGAATCTTGTCTGGGGTACTGATTTTGTCCAGCTGGATCTCTATCTCAGACATCTTCTTATCATTAAATATGGCCATCTTAAAAGTATTTTTCTCAGCATCCCTAGCCGAAACTAGAGATGTTTTTGAACTGTACAAGTTTCTCACCCTCGGGAGCAAATTTCTCGTTTCCTCCAGGGACTGCTTCCTCTTTTCCATGTAGTTGGTTTTAAGCTCTTCCTTCGACTTAAATAAGGGGCTGGAGTCTGAGCTGTCTACATCACCTTCTAAACCTTTAAAAGAGACTTGGTGCACTTGCACGGTTTTCATGGGGACTAGGGCAACTTCTTCATCTACAATCTCGCCACCTTCAAGCAGCTTTGCCTTTTTATGGGACGCATCTTCATCCACATCCATACTTTCAGTATCGGACAAACTCCTCTTAACCGCAATACTAACACCATCTATTATTTGGGTTGCCGTGACAGGTACAGTATCTGCATCTTCATTAGGCTTTGAGCTCTTAGTAAACTGCAGCAAATTGGCTGTTTCAGCCAACCCCTCAATAGGCTGATGCTCAAACAGTTTATTTTTGTTGGCCTGCTTTCTTAACGAGATCACATGATAAGGATCGTAATTCACTTTCGCCTCTTTTTGGAAATCCATAGCCTCCAATAATTTCTCTATGAACACCAGGGTGCCCTTACCTTTGAAAATGAACGAGCCAACTTTGAATGGAAACTTAATGTTTGAAGACTTCTTGAAGGCACCGAAATGCTCTTCCTCAGACAACAATCTCTGTCTCATGAACTCAAGCGCAAAAATCCTTGGGGTCAAAAAGGAAGGAAGCCTATAAGGCTGACCAGTGAAGCCATATACTCTTAACATGGTGTAGTCTCTGTACAGGAACCAGTCCCCAACCCGCTCTTCGGGTGAAGACTGCATTAAACTTTTCATTTCATCCAGGACACGAGGCATCTCCTCATCAAACAACATTCTGTAAATCTCCGACATGATCGAATTGGCAAATTCGAACATGTTGATTTGGTTGGGCAAATCAGAAGAGCATAGAGTACTTATAAATTTCAATTCAGTGACATTGAAACATAACAGCATATTTAGTAGATAGGTCTAAAACCTGAAGAAACAGACCTTCGAAAACTCTGTCAGCCGAAGATGGATTGCTTCAACGAGAAATTCATCTAAATTAAAAACAGGGACTGACTGGGACTCTGGGATTAAGGAATTTATTCTTAACAAAAACCCGAGGATGACATCGCCCACATGACAATCATCATCCCGACCTAACACTTGACAGACCAGGGAAATTACTAATTGAACTGCATCCTTAAAAATGTGTATCGGATAAGGTAGGAAAAGACCATTAAGGGACTGACCTTCTTTCAGAATGGCGGACAAGAATTTACAGTGACTCTCAGATTCACAATTCTTAAAAAATTCGGCAAGGGTAGACTCATTTACAGACTCACGATTTACCGGATAATTCTCAAGCAGACTAAGGTTTTCCATGATGACGGTGGCATCGACTTTGCAGAGAATTCTGGACGCGTACCGGCTCACAATAATCCTCTGAGAAGGCGAATAGTTGACAGCACACCACTCTGTAAACTCCGGGAAATGGATGGTTTGCTCGAGGGCAAAAAAATATAGGAAAGACTTACATACATTTAACACATCATTCCCCTGTAAATTAAAATGCCACAATTTCTCTTTACTCACAGACAGACTCCCTATAGACAGGTAAGGGTCGCACATGCCCCTGTCTCGATCTATGAAAAACTCTTCTCTGTCATCCATGACCTGAAAAGGCACTTGAGTTTCTTTCCTCTGGTCCATGCTTAAATTTCAAGTGTAATTTGAGACGGAGGAATTACAGGGTTTTAAGCTTACCTGGTCGACTGTAGAGGCATGTGCTTGGAGCGTGTCTGGAACTGCCAAATGGAAGTTGACAAACCATCCGGTCCTTTTCACTGGTCCCGAGCGAATAAAATAACAATGATAGAGGTCAACCCTTCGCTTTTATAAGCCTTTTTTATTTCTGGAGCCTATCACAATTCGCCACGTGGATGATCATTTACTTTCCGCAACCACCATCTGCTCCTATCTGCTGTGCACCTTTCTTCTCCGGATTCATTCCCTACCGCTGATCTGATTCTTCACACATTTCTAGCCCTCGGATCGCATGCCATGTACCTCTTTCCGCCGGGCGTCTTGGTACTAAACACCGTGCAAGTCCCCACCCTGGAAACATCTTCAACCGTTGATGTGACGTACCTCCAACTCTCCACCATTGGATCATGCGCCACATACCTAATTCCGCTGAGCCCTCTGACTTTAACCATCGTGCAACTTTGAGCTCCGAAATCGTTTCCGGCCGTCGATCTGATATACCTTTATTGGTGAGCCGTCGGATCACGTGACGCATAGCAAATTCCGCTGGGCTCCTTCACATTAATGGTCGTGCAGCTTAGATCCCTGAAATCATTCCCATCCGTTGATGCGATATGCCTTTACCCACGCACCATCGGATCATCAGCCACGTACCCAATTCCGCTGGGCACTTCGGGATTATCCGCCGTGCAAGTACATCCTCCGGAATCCTTTTCAGCCGTTGATGTGATCGCCCTGCGTCCGTCAACCGTCAGATTTGTTGACATCTACCCAATTCCGCTAGGAGTCTGGGACTTATCCTCCGTGCAATTTCACTCCCCGGAACTTATAACAACTGTTGATATGTTTCGCTTTGATCTCCATCCGTCAGATCGACCACCGGCTAACCCATTCCACTGGGCATTGTGGGCTTATCCGCCGTGCAGTTTCCAGATCCGGAATCGATCTCCACCGTAGATGCGATCTGTCTTTACTTCTCCGTCGTTGGATCGCGTGGTGTATATACGATTCCACCGGACTCCATCGCGTTAACCGGCTCGTGCTTTCACAAGGCGGATTTGATGTGAACCGTGGATCTGCCAGGAACAATGTTGTGGCCATTGATCGGTACACCTGGTTAAACGCCCGGACCTGTCTTATCTTCCTCGCATGTTTTGAAGGGCGGAGGGAATACCAGCCATTGATTTTCTTCCTTTCTCCATCGTGGCCTAGGATCTTTGGCAATTTGATCGATATTTTGACTATCATCCCACTCATACACTATATCCTTTAACCAAAGTACTTAAACAACATAATCTTATCTCCACCATGGTCTTATTTCTCATTTGTTAAATAAAGGTGTTAACAATAATCACCATCAACATCATGAACATCATCATCATCATCATCACCATCATCTTCATCTTCATCATCTTCATGATCATCATCCTCATCCTCATCCTCATCCTCATCCTCATCATCATCACCATCAACATCAACATCGTGAACATCATCATCATCATCCTGATCATCATCACCATCAACATCATCACCATCATCATCATCATCATCATCATCATCACCATCAACATCATCTTCATCATCTCTGTCTTCAACTTCATCATCATCATCATCATCATCATCATCTTCATCATCATCATCATCATCATCATCAACATGATCATCATCATCACCATTAACATCGT
>LPNX010512192.1:79709-112150 GCA_001517045.1 Pseudotsuga menziesii | reverse complement strand
TGTTCCTGTGTGAGAGATTCCATGAAATCTGCGAGGCTAGGCATCTTCCAGGTTCGAGCTGTGAGTTTTGTGGCATAGAAGGTCGAAACAAAGACTGAATAGTTAGGTCCTAGCTTCAAGAGGATGGCCAACACGAGCTGATCGTCTTTCTTTTCGATACCACACTGCTTCAGCTGCAAAACTAGTGCTTTGAACTTGGAGAAATATAGCTGCAGGGATTCAAAGCTGTTGGGACTCAGAGAAATCAGCTCATTTTCGATTTGATGTCCCCTCATCTCATCTGTCTTTCCAAAAAGCTTAGACAGCTTCTCCCATACTTGATTCGGTGAAGTTAATCCATCGAGATGGAAAAGGAGGTCTCGAGAAATACTGAGACATAGGAGGCCATAGGCCTCATCTCTCCGATTGTGCCATTTGATCTTCTCTGCAGCAGCATTGGGCTCTGCTTCTGTAGCCATAGTCACCTTGTAGAGGCCTTTTGCTCTCAACAAGATCTCCATCTCTGCTTTCCATTCAAAATAGTTGAAGGGAGTCAAGATAGTTTTCTGTGAATCCATAGCTTCAGAAAATCTGTCCCGGCTATCAGTAGAAGGCTCCCAGTCTTGATGTCGAACCTGCAAAACAATTTTTGGAGGAGAGTAACAACCTACAATGGGTCTGATACCATGTAGAAATTCAGAACTGCAATAGATTTATTTCACTCACAACAAATTACAATTGATCATGCAAAATTATCAACAATGGAGACTGAATATGGAGCTGTAACACAAAATTATATTAACTCAGTGTACAATAGACAACCCTGTAGTAACATAGGTTGCTGAATATATAGAATACATCAATAGGTCAAATGCACAAGGAGGCATCCAAAGCTAGCATAAAGCATGCTTACCCAAAATAGGCAAATCCCCCATAGGTGTAAAAAGCTGATCCCAAATCTGTCATGAGGCTCACGAATTGGCAAGGGCGCATGGGAAAGCTAATGAGTGGTGGAATGGCAGCTCATACATGCTTTTGCATGGAGGAAAGAGTGGAGGAGGAAGAGGCAACAAAGCTGATTCACCTCACCTAGTCTTGCTTTCCTATGTGCCTTAAAACACTGAAAAAGCAGGTAGTAAAGCAGAAAAAGCAGATAAGCGCCTAGGAGGCCAGGAATAAAGTAGATTTGATTCCTAAGGCTTTCCCAAGCACTACATGAGTCAAAGATGGCAAGTTTGACCTCTATGGATAGGCAATTAGCAACTTGCACATGGTGGGACTCATGGACTAGGCAAATAAGACACAAATAAATGAATTAATGTCTAACTGGGTAAATACTATGGGTTGATTATTCTAACATTTAGTGCTAGTCAATCACATTATATTTTGGACATCATGTAAATATGCAAATTAATAAAAATACCCACCACTAGCTATGTTAATGCAACATTAAATAGATGGGGGCATGAGTTCACAAGGAATAGGGAGGGAAAATATTCAAACCCTTGAGCCAATAGGGTAAATCCAAATGTAAATAGGAGAACCCATAAGATGGTCAACTACCTTTTTTGTCTTATTCACCCAATCATTTATTTCTTCTAGAAATTGGTTGAGGTAGTTAATACCTTGGGATTGGAAGGGTATGGAAGTCAAATTCGAATCGGGGCAAGCCATGATTTTTGGAAATCGTGTTTTTGACTAATGGGGAAAGGAAACTCCAAGGAATGCATGCCCATCCCATTATGCACCCACATCCTTCATTTTCCTCACATAGCTGAAGCTTGCCGTGCTTTCACCTTCACGTTTTTCTGTCGTTTCCTCATTCCTTCATGCCCAGAAATCTGTTTTTGTTATTGCTGAGTGAATGGCCAGCAAAGATTCATGGTTTGTGGGTTTAGGGAGGTTTTTTTTTCTCCTGTAATGCCCATAGAAGTTTTTTTGAATTCAAATCCACGGATTGGGGGTTTGTAGAGGTCATTTTTGCCTCTGTGAAGCCATTAAAAATTTCCTCAAATGATTTGATATTTCCCCATCTACCATTTTTTATTTTGGTTCCCATGACGTTTTGTCCATACCCAACACTCATGTTTTGTTGTTCTATAAATCCTTGTTTTGGTCTGAACCATTAGGGGTGGAAGAGGACAAAATTGGCTTGATAAAGCTAGTGAAGAGAGGGACCTCACAGAGAGATCAAGATGGGTTGGTTAGTCTTCTATGCACACCCTGAAGAGTAGTGGAAGGGAAAGTATGGCCCGAGGGACTTTGTAGCATAGAAGGGGATAATTCCTTGTGTTGGGTGTGTAGGTATTGTGGATGCCAAGCCAGATCTTGTGTAGATGCCCATAGCTATGTGGTTGAGCTCACTAGCTTAGCAATTCTCCTTTCCACTGCCTTACCAGCCCGATAAACCCAACAATGTTTGGATTGGCTGAGTTTGATGTGTATATGGATATGTGTGAGCCTGTTGTTCCCTAGTTCCTTGTGGAAATCATGCCCAACTCAGGGGTGGCAGTGGTGCTCAGAGATTGATGAGCACACTAGCCTATGGTTGGGTGGAACGTTGCAGCAACATAGTTGGTTGCGGGACAACTCCTTCCCAAGATAAGTATTTTCTTGTGTTTAATCTCTGAAATGTATTTGTTTTATGAGTTATTATAAACATGATGAATGTGTTGAATGATATTTTCTTCTGCTGTGTATTTGCATGTATTATGCATCTATGTATAATTTTATGTTCAATGCATTTTATTATTATGTTCATGGGGCTAGATTTCCCATTTTGACAATAGCAACAACAGTGTAGTTGTGTCCTCTCCATTGAGTAGAGGAGAGGGGATGTGGCTATGTGGTATCAGAGCAGTGGTTGCAACATTGAGCCTGAATGGGCCAATTTGAGTAGTTGACAGAGGAAATATTACCCCTTGGTTATCAGAGAAAGACAAGAAATTTTTCCAAAAATTTTCTAAGTGTTCGAAATTTTCCTATGTCGGCTGTGTTGGCCGAGTTGAGCCGATACATGTCAGCTGAGATGGTTGAGTTGAGGCGACGAAGATCGCAGTGACCATGTTAGCATGAAAGGTTAAGTTGAGCTGACAAAGAAGGAAGAGAAAGAAAAATTTCCAAAATTTTTGTAAGTGTTGAAAAATTTCATGTGTTGGCAAAACTTGGTGAGTTTTGCCGATACGTCGGCTGAGTTAGATGAGTTTTGCCGATACATGTCGGTCGAACTTGGCTAGTTTCAATGATAATAAAGAAAAGACTAGAAAAATTTTCAATTTTTTTTCTAAGTATGGACATGTCAACAAAACTTGGGGAGTTTTTTCGATGCATGTCTGATGAACTTAGTGAGTTTCACCGATACGTGTCGGGTGAAAAAGATGAGTTTTGTCAATGGATGTCGGGTGAACTCAATGAGTTTTTTCGATGAAAAGGAAGAAAAATTTCCAAATTTTTTTGAAGTGTTGGATTTTTTCCATGTCGGCAAGAAAAGTTGAGTTTCTCTGATGCATGTTGGGTGAATTCGGTGAGTTTCGTTGATGCGTATCAGAAAAACTTGATGAATATTGCTAATGAAGGAAATAAAGAAAAAAAATTTAAAATTTTTCTAAGTGTCCAATTTTTTTTCCTATCAGCACAAAAAAAGGATTTTTGCCGATACGTCGAATGAACTCGGTGAGTTTCACCTATACGTTGGAAGGAAACAACGAGTTCTACATACACATCAAAAGAAAAGGGAAAGTTTTGCCAATGCATGTTGAACAAAATCGACGAGTTTTTTCGACACATCGAACATAAAAGGTGAGTTGCGTTGATGTGTCGGAAGAAAAACCTTAGTTTCCATGATTGGAGGAAAAAGATGAGTTTGCCGAAACAGTGAAATTCCACAGTTTTTAAGTGGGATTTACAGGTGCAAGAAAGTTGAAAAATGGCAGTGAACACATGCACTAGATTGCGCGAAATCGAAAGATTTACAAAAACAGTCTTGACCCCCGTCGTCCCCCTGAGACAGCCATTGTTTGTGAAAAGTGTTATACACCTGAGTGGCACCTCTCCATCCGAGTGCTAATATCCCTCATGTCGGCACACAAAAGGACACTTATGGATAGAGGTTTGCCCAAAACACTATAGCTTGGCTTATTATGAAATACATTCTCCCTTCATCCAGCTAGTTACTTTGCCATTTTTGTCATCTTAAGATGTATTCGCGACTTTCCTCATTTACAAATCGCGCATCATTCGCGAGTCTCGGGTGCAGCAAGTCACGTATATATGTATTCGTGGGTTTCCTTTATACTAAGTCGCGAATCATTCGCGGGTTGCTATACTACATACTCGCGAATGTGTCTCTTAACATTAAAACATAAAAACACTCACTGATTGGAGATTAGTTAAGTCATTTTACTTAATCTCCCTAACTGCTACAACTTCCCCAACCTTCGAGAACTGCCTTATTTCATCCATATAAATACAGGCCTTAGGGAGGGTGTTAGATACTTACACTTGGAGAGCAAAGTTATGCTGGTGGATTGTATACATAAGTCTTTGGAGTAGTGGAACTCAGAGTCCTTTGGTTGCAAAGGAGTCCTTGTCTCAGACGTTTGGTTGTACTCTGAACTCTCTCATTATTGATAATAAAGAGATTACTTCTTCCATATGTGTCTCATGTATCTTGGTTTGATAAATGTTTATGCTTTTGAATTTTATATATGATTTGTCTAACTTGCTTATATATATATGAATCACTTTGTATCTGGAAGATTGTCTCTGAACAGGTGAAAGAGGAGTAAGCCTTGAAGAGTTTGGAAGTGGAGCAAATTGGAAGAGGATAAGCAAGGATCAAACTTCGTTAATCAAGTAAGTCCTTCTCTTCTTCTTATTTCCTATTCTGCACTTTAGAAGTCAATTGTCTGCAAGTCATTGAGTATGTTGGTAACCCCAACCTTAGGTTATTAGGTGTGTAATCCTGCACAACAAAAAGAAAAGTCTGTGTTTTGACAAGTTGTCAATATATGATTTTTCCAAATACAGGTAAGTAATGTACAAATTCATGTGAATGTTATGCAGCTAACAATTCTGTTTATGAACACATTTTGTAGAATCATAGTAACATCAAAAGCAACATTCCACATAATGTAGATTGGAAGAGTGGGTTGTGGCTCAGCTATGAGAACCTATAGCATGAATGATGCACAGGACCCCTATGAGCACGTGGAAGATGCTATGGGAGAAAATGTCTGAGTTGGAAATGCTAAGACAGAATCTAATGGCAGAATATTTCAAGGGTTGTAAGAGGCATTCCAAAGGTGATTTCTGTTAGGCATATTTCAACAATACAATTGAAGAAGTTCTGTAGGAAAGGTCACAGAGTGTATGCAACTCATGTTGTGGAAGCAGCAGAGAATGAAGCTCCTACATTGGAGGACTTTCATGTGTTGCATGAATTCAAGGATGTGTTTCCTGATGAGATTCTAGGGCTTGCTCCAAAGAGGGACATTGATTTCACAATTGAACTTGTGCCAAGAGTAGCACCAGTGTCCAAGAAACCCTATAGGATGAGTACACTATAAATTCTAGAGCTAAAAATGCATCTGCAAGAGTTGTTGGAGAAGAAGTATATTAGGCCGAGTGTGTCTCCCTAGGGAGCACCAGTTCTATTTGTGAAAAATAAAGATGGTACACTTAGGTTTTGTAATGATTATAGATAGTTTAACAAAGTCACTATGAAGAATAGATATCCTTTACCACGAATTGATGACCTCTTTGATCAAATGAGAGGAGCAAAGGTATTTTCCAAGATTGACTTGAGGTCTGGTTACCATCAGGTAAGAATCAAGGATGGATATATTCATAAGACATCCTTTAGAACAAGGCCTGGACATTATGAGTTTTTAGTGGTACCATTTGGTCTCACAAATGCACCAACTAGATTTATGTGCCTTATGAATAATGTTTTCAGCAGGTATCTGGAAAAGTTTGTTCTTCTCCTCCTGGATGAAATTCTTATTTATTCTAAGAATGAGGAAGAACATGAAGAACATCTGATATTGACATTGCAATTGCTTAAGGAGAATAAGTTGTATGCAAATTTGAGCAAGTGCGACTTCTATAAAGATAGGATTCACTATTTGGGTCACATTATCTCAGATGAAGGAATATTTGTAGACCCTGAGAAGATTGAGGCCATTATGAATTGGCCTACTCCAGGAAATGTGACAGATGTAAGATCTTTTATGGGACTTGCAGGATACTACAGGAGATTCATTGAAGGTTTCTCCAAGGTTGCACATCCAGTCACTTCTTTGCAAAAGAAGGGAATAAAATTTGAATGGACACCAAGGTGTGAAGAAAGCTTCCAACAGTTGAAGAATCTTCTCACAAGTGCACTGTTCTTGAAAATTGCAGACCCATACAAATATTTTGTGGTGTGTACTGATGCATGTAATCAAGGACTTGGAAGAGTTCTTAAGCAAGAGAACCACGTGGTATGCTATGAGTCAAGAAAGCCGGAGGAGAATGAGAAGAACTATGCTACTCATGATCTAGAACTTGTAGCCATAGTACATGCTCTCGATATGTGGAGGCATTACTTAATGGGAAGAAAGATTGAGTTAAGGACAGACCACTATGGTCTGAAATATTTATTTGATCAACCAAGTCTAAATTCTAGGCAAGCCAAATGGTTGGAGTTTTTATGTGAGTTTGATTTTGAAATCAAACACATAAAAGGAAAAGAAAGAAAAGCGGCTGATGCACTCAGTATGAAGGTGCAGGAAATGCATGTGGCATCTCTTAGTATTTTCCAACCATATTTGAAGCAGTAGAATGTTAAATATACTGCTGAAGATGAAATGTATGTTCAGGTCAAGGACAATTTGCAGCAGCAAAGCCTTGAAAAGAAGTACGAGGGATATAAAGTGGAAGAAGATGGACTTCTCACCTATAAGAAAAAAATTTATATTCTAGATGTAGCAGACTTGAGGAGAATTGTTAAGGATGAAATCCATCAAGCTCCATATTCTGGTCACCCAGGATATCAGAACACAATTGCTATATCCATAAAGCAGTATTTTTGGCCAAGAATGAATAAGGACATTGTTGAGTATATTTCAAAGTGCATGAAATGTCGGCAAGTGAAGGATGACCATTAACACCCAACAAGTTTGTTGCATCCTTTTCCAGTTCTAGAATGGAAATGGGAAGTTGTTTCCATGGATTTCATTATAGGATTTCCAATGACTTGGAGACAACATGATTCCATCATGGTTGTGGTGGACAAGTTGACAAAGGAAACACATTTTATACCGGTCAAGTCCACTTATAAGAATAATTCCATTGCAAAAATATTAATGAAGGATATTTTCAGATTGCATGGATTTACTAAGGCAATAATCTTTGACAGGGATCCTAAGTTCAGTTCCAATTTTTGGAAGGGGTTGTTTGTATATTTGGGTACAAAGCTGAACTTCAACATTGCCTACCATCCTCAGACTGTTGAGCAAGCAGAGAGAGTGAATCAGGTTCTTGAAGACACGCTTCACATGTATGTGATGGAAAAACCCACAAAGCGGGAAGATTATTTACACTTGGTAGAATTTGCATATAACAATGGACAACAAGAATCCTTGGGGATGAGTCCATATGAAGCTAATTAATATGGCAGAAGGTGCAGGACACCAGTGACATGGGATAATCCAGTAAACAGGATTGTGCTTGGTCCATATTTTCTCAAGGAATTGAAGCAATAAGTTGCAAAGATCAAGAATAATCTGAAAGCAGGCCAGGATAGACAGAAAAGCTATGCTGATAAGCATAGAGTGCACAGAGAGTTCAATGTTGGGGATCATGTTTACCTCAGAGTGAGGGCAAGGAATATTTCCTTGAAGCTTGGAAGTTGTGCCAAGCTGTCACCTAGATACTGTGGGCCGTTTGAAGTGCTTGAAAGAATAGGGTCAGTTGCATATAAAATTGCATTTCCTGCTAGCACTAGGGCTCATAATTTTTTTCATGTTTCTTTGCTTAAGAAATATGTACATGAACCTAACCATGTGATTGATTGGGATGTGATTTAGGTGGAACCCAAGGGAGAGTTCCAAACTTAGCCATTGCAAATCCTCGAGAGGAAGGTCACAATGCTCCGAAATTGAGCCATAGGACAGGTAAAGGTGTAATGGGAGCACTACGGTCTTGAAGAGGCTACGTGGGAGCTAGTGGATGCCATGCGATTGTCACATCCAGTTTTGTTCAATTTTGCAGAATACTGAGGTAGTGCCAGTGTAGCATTTTTGTTCAGTTTTGATGAGCACTGAGGACAGTGCTGTTGTAAGGGGGAGGGGAATGTAACATCCCGATTTTGACCCCAATTGCATTAAATTGTAAATGATGTAAATAACATTATTAAATCATGGTGTGGAGCTCAAGGACAAGGCCCCACCATGGATGTAGCATTTTATGTATCAGCCAGTAAAATCGATGCATATGGTTTTAGTGCTAGCCAGGCACATTATATTTTGGACATCATGTAAATATGCAAATTAATAAAAATACCCACAACTAGCTATGTCAATGCAACATTAAAGACATGGGGGCATGATTTCACAAGGAATAGGGAGGGGAAATATTCAAACCCTTGATCCAATAGGGTAAATCCAAATGTCAATGGGAGAACCCATAAAGTAGTCAACTACATTTTTTGTCTTATTCACCCAATCATTTATATCTTCTAGAAATTGGTTGAGCCTGTTCATGCTGACCTGGGATTGGAAGGGTATGGAATTCAAATTCAAATTGGGGAAAGCCATCATTTTTGGAAATCATGTTTTTGACTAATGGAGCAAGAAAAATCCAAGGAATGTATGCCCATCCCATTATGCACCCACGTCCTTCATTTTCCTCATGCAACTAAAGCTTGCTGTGCTTTCACCTTCATGTTTTTCTATCATTTCCTCATTCCTTCATGTCCAAAAATCTGTTTTTGTTATTGCTGAGTGAATGGCCAGCAAAGATTCACGGTTTGTGAGTTTAGGGAGGTCATTTTTGCTCCCGTAATTCCCACATACATTTTTCTGAATTCGAATCCATGGATTGGGGTTTTGTAGAGGTCGTTTTTGCCTCTGTGAAGCCATTAAACATTTCCTAGAACGATTTTCTCACCTGGGTCGTTTTTCCCCATAAACCATTTTCGATTTGGGTTCCCAGGATGTTTTTTCCATACCCAACACTCATGTTTTGTTGTTATGCAAATCCTTGCTTTGGTCCAAAACCATTAGGAGTGGAAGAGGCCAGAATTGGCTTGATAAAGCTAGTGAAGAGAGAGACCTCATAGAGATATCAAGAGGGGCTGGTTAGTATTCTATGCACACCCTGAAGAGTACTGGAAGGGAAGGTATGGCTTGAGGGACTGTGTAGCAGAGAAGGGGATACTTCCTTGTGTTGGGTGTGTAGGTATTATGGAGGCCAAGCCAGATCTTGTGTAGATGCCCATAACTCTGTGGTTGAGCTCACTAGCTTAGCAATTCTCCTTTCCATTGCCTTAGCATCCTAATAAACCCAACTATGTTTGGATTGGATGATTTTTGATGTGTATATGGCTATGTGTGAGCTTGTTGTTCCCTGGTTCCTTGTGGAAATCATGCCCCGCTCAGGGGTGGCAATGGTGCTGAGAGATTGATGAGCACACTGGCCTATGGTTGGGGGAACGTTGTAGTGACATAGTTGGTTGCGGGAGAACTCCTTCTCAAGATAAGTATTTTCCTATGTTTAATATCTAAAATGTATTTGTTTTATGAGTTATTATGAACATGATGAATGTGTTGAATGATATTTTCTTCTGCTGTGTATTTTCATGTATTATGCATATGTGTATAATTTTATGTTCAATGCATTTTATTATTATATTCATGGGGATAGATTTCCCGTTTTGATTGTAGAAACATCAGTGTAGTCGTGTCTTCTTCATCGAGTAGAGGGGACGGGACGTGACAATATTGATTTGCATTCTTTCGAGCTTGCATGAGCTGGTTTGATACTTGATCACACATTTTCCATTTGTAATGAAGTTAGGTATGTTTTTCCAATGACCTCATTCTTTACATAATTATGAGATGAAATGGAAAAAAGAACAAAAAAAATAGATTTCATTTGTTATGCAATGGTGAACTTATACTTTAAGAAAATTTGTTACTTTAAGTTTTTATTTACAAATGGTTTTAAAGAGTTATCATTTTTCCCCAAAAAACCGATAAATCTCAATTTTTATGCAATAGTGAACTTTTATTTAAAATAAATTGTTCATTTGCAAATGGTTTTAGAGAGTCATTATTTTCTCCTTATACAAATGCCCTTTTATTTCTCTCTCTCTCACACACACATATACTCTTTTTACAAAATGTCTCTTAATTAATATTATATTTATTATTTAAAAAAATAACATCAAATTATAATTTTCAAAATCTTTCCCAAAAAAAATTTAATTTTAATTTTCAAAATCCTCCCAATAAATAAAATGATTGAGGATTTAAAAGTGATTTATTATCCCAAAAAATAGTTTTTTCTCAATTTATTTTGCATAAAAAAATCAAAATATTTTTAATTATTTTAAAGTAAAATTTTTATTACTAATTCTTTAAACACTGTTAAATTTGTATTGAGATCCTTTCGAATACAAAAAAAAATAGAAATACAATATTTTGAGATTCAACTTTCAATCAATTGCGATCCATTTTTTCCTTAGTAGAACCTGTAAAAAAAGTGTATTAAAAAGATGATACTATAGCATTAGTGCATTAAGCATTGAAGTCATGTGTAGAAAAAAAATACAATACTTTGATATTCAGGTTTCAATCAATTGCGATCCATTTTCTTTTACAGAGAAACTGTAAAATATTGTATTAAAAAGTTGATACTAGTAGGTTATAACATAGATATGTGTCAGATTTCAAAATTTTAAATTGTTGTTGTAGAGTGCATGCAGAATCCATTGGGATTTTTTAATGGTGTGGCACATGAAGGGTGGAGGTGTTGGTATGATACTTAGATTTAGTAACTTTCATTATATTGTCCGTTGATAAATTATGGTGGCAATATCATTTTCAAATAGAATTCACTTTGTTGATCAATATATTATCACGATCAATGGAATTTTTAATTTTTAAAAAATAAGGTCAGTGTATTCTAAGTATTAGGTGGAGTAAGGAGTAGGGTATCAAGGGTTTATAGGTAACCATGTATAAAATGTGGTATCAGGTAAAAAATCTTGAATATTTAGTAAAAATTGGGTTTTTTTAAAGGTAATTTGCAATTGCTTTTGCTAAAACAATGGCAACACAAAATTCTGAAATTACATTGTAATTTTCAATCATTATACTACAAGACACTTCAATGATGCAACCAAGAGGATTTCAAAATGGGCTTTGGCATCTAGGAAAGGATAGATTTATATGGAAGAAATCCAAGAACATCAGTTGGTTAAAGAAATATCCTTAGAAAAATTCTAGAGTTATTATTTTGTCCATACTTTTTGACATATTTACATATAGAATCAACTATAGTAGTTGGTAGTTTTTTTTCTAATTTACATGTAAATTTTGGCCTTGACATATGGGTTGGTGGTGGGGAACTGAGATATTAAAGGATTTCATGTTGGGATTGTTTATTTGTAAGTGAGATATCTCAGGTATATATAGTCTTCTCGGAATGATTTTTGTAATGCACCTGAAATTAGTAGTTTATTATTAATTTCTACTCAAAATACTTTAATTATTATTTTATTATTTTTTACAAAAAGTTAAAAATAAAACAATTGTAATGAATTATTATTTATTAATAAAATATACTGAAGGGAGGACAAAAGAAGAAATAGTTGTTGAAGAGTGTTTGCTGACCCACAAGAGGAAAAGACAAGTGGTTGAAGTCACCGAGTGAGAACTCAAGACGCAGGAGGCATCATCCCCAAAAATCAGGTCACAACTCCTTGTTGAGTGCTAAAGAGAAGAAGGCTCATAAATGACCAAGTCCTAGGAAAAACACTATATAATAGCATGTCTATAAGCAAGCATGAGGCTAGCATTGGACGAGGATTACATCTGAGAATGCAAGAGATGGCACATTAAAGGATTTTGATCTCGTTGTTCAATGAACATGATCGAGGGTTCTGGAGCAAGTAAGTTGGTTTCTTTGGGAATTGGTTGGGAGGAACAACTTTTCCAATTTTGTTTTCCTAGCAATGGTTCCAAGTTCTTATTCTACAATTTAAATGTTTTATTCTAGATCTGAGTGATTAATGTAAATACCTAGTATGCATAGATTAGCCTAGATTCATTTATCAATTTTTATTCAGTTATGATAGATTATAAATATTAAATGGTAATTAGGAAGGTTCTTAGATCAGACATCCATGACTGAGTTAGGATTTTCTTTCTGTTTATTGGTTATATACTGAAAATCAAATTTTTGTGCTTAATGGATAGGTGATTGAATTATACCTAATTCTTCTCTATGTGACAAATTTAGTAAATGTATCTCTACACGCTTTTCATTTATATTTATATCCTATTTTTCAAAATTTAAAGCATCATGACTATATGCTTATACAGTGACAATATATAACCTAGTTTTTTAGTTATCTAGAGTTACTTTTGTATAAAAGCATAAGGTTTTATTAATGTACACAGTAGATCTATTATAAATAAATTTATAAACACAGAGTTATCTTCTATTTGTTTAGAGCATATCTTACACGATAAAACCATATGTTAAACCCTACAGAATGAATATAGTGTAATAGATAAACAATTCTTATAGATCCAAGTAAATAGTTATAATCGGATCAAGGATCCAAAACAAATAATCATCTGTGAGTTAAACTTAAGTAAAATACAAACCGATACTTCAAGGATCCACAAACTAAGAATCACAATTGATTATAATTGTCGAGTATCCCTTTACATCATTGAGGATATACATACAATCGCCTACAGGATAGTTCCAGCTAAGATTTAACCAATCTATTGGAATCCTTCATAGATATAGACATTTAATAAAATTAAAGTAATTAAGTAATCCACAACACAATCGTAAGCATATACGCTAGATGTTGCAACATCAATTTCCATATTACAATCGAATCACTAAGAAAATCTTTGTTTCCCGAGGACCGACATTTAATACCATTTTTTATGGTAGTCGAGCCTCAACAAAAGATTGTTTTTACTGCATAGGGTTGTAATAACAAAAACAAACACTAAGTAAATATAGCAATGGTTGTAAGTCCATCTAATGGCTACCATAATTTATGTAAAGGTTAAACACATGTTACAAATTGTAATCATCTACTTCATACTCCATCATATTATAGACGTAGGCATCTGCATAGTTATATATTGTTATCTATCGTGTTCATGGCCGTAAGACCATCAGGGATATGTCAACCATTAAATTAAATCAAGATACTAAAGCAATGGTGCTACAGGTTAAACAAACAATATGCCTCTGTATGTATTCAAATAAACAAACTTTCTTAAATACTTTCATGGCCGTAAGACCATTGAAGGATGGAAACCATTATATTTTTTTTACAATCCGAATAACCAAATACAACACCGAAAAATGTAAAGAACTCATGGGTCGAATCCAAATAGTGGAGTATAGTCGTAAGAGAATTATTGATGGCTTCCATCATAAACCACTCTTTAAACATGTATGCATTTCACAGAATAGACCCTAAGGGTCGTTCCCTAACAATAACAAACAGTTTACATGCAAAACTCACAATTGTAATCGCATAGACCCTAGGGTTGAGTCTTTCCTTAAAAAAAAAAAAATACAGTGCATTAAAAAAAATTAAACATTGTTGAAGCAAGTGGCCGCAAGGGACTCTACTAGGAAAACCCCAAAGGGTTTTATTTTTACAAACTTCATTAAACAAAGGGCATACTTATCTTAACAAACTAGTGTGTTTTCTACTCTCGGCCCATGCCACTACCCAGCGTATTTGCAACCAATGTTTACACTGGTCAGTATTTTGAAAACTATTATCATATGGGAAAGTTAAATAAATGAACGGTTTAACTATAGTTTACCTCAGAGTTTAAAAACGTAGGTCTGGGAGGAGGTGACCACGTCGCCTCCCTCTCTAGCGCCTTCAACTTTTAAGCAATGCAAGCTTTGGTCAGAATCGCATTTTAATAACAAAACAAACATAGGAAAAAATGTTTAAACCCTTACCTTGGTGTGTTGCAAAAAGGGCCAGGGGTTGACTCCTCTGTAGTACCCTTATCCTTCCTCTTTCTACAACCACAACAAACATTCACCAACAAACTTTGTAATAATGATTTTATGCCAAGTAAATTTACAGAGATAAGTTCCAAGACCTTTTTTTTTAAATGTTAGCAGGCAGATTACTTGAATGAAGTAATAGAATACTTCTTGGCGACAAAAGAATTGGAATGTGGACTGTCGTGAAAGATTTGGGAAACCAGGACACCTCGAAAAGGTTAAAGCACCACATCGTTAACACAACGAATAACCAAAAAACCCTAATTTTCCATAGCCTCTATCATAGAGCAGAGCTTCAGCTCTTGTCGACTCAAAGACAAAATAACTAATTCAATAACGAGGATTTCGACAGTCCAAAAACATATTATAACCATGTAAAAACCCTTAAAATCCCAACATACAGTTGTAGGGACAAGATCACCTCTCGATCCAGGTCAAGATCCTGACTGCATTGTCAACTTGTAGCCATGACAACAATTAAAGTCAACCAAGTACCACTTTTAACTAGAGACTAGAGAAATCATGGCCTGAAATAATTGTAAGCATGTTATAATATCAAAGCTCATAACATGTGTCCAAATCCAACAAACAACCACACAACACATCATAAAACCATGTTGCAAGTGTTACCATATCATAAACATTATTTTTATGCCAAAAAAAACCATTGCATCGTAAACTTGTATTATTATAACAAGGTTTACACTCTGGTAGTACCATAGGTCATACAAACCCCAATCCATCGCGCTTAAGGGGAGGGTCAACAACCAACCATAATCTTGGGCTATCGTAAGGCCTAAGGCCTTTAAAATTCACTTAATAAAATTACATATGGGATGGGATCAAGCCCCGGGATAGTCTCCCCATTCTTAGGGTGTTTAGGGACCTAGTAAAAATAATCAATTTAAGAGCAATTAAACTGAGAGCGTCGCCTATATGAGCATGACTAAATGTTTTCAAGGAGCTAGCCACTGCCTCAACTAGCAAAACCTGGCATAATAGACGGGATAAAGATATAACTTGTAGTAGAAAAATATGAGTAATCTATTAGTAATTTACAGTGAATCAATGCATGTAAATTTTTTTTTTTAAATGATTTTTAGGTGTGTTACATAATGGTATCAAAGCATGGTTACAACACTAGGCTTGAATCAGCCTAACACTGAAACTGATAAAGAAACTAGAAAAACTAATTTACTTTATTTTTTGGTTTAAATTATCTTACAAAATAGAAAGAGAAGGATAACTATATTCTTGCAGGAAAAACATGACAGATGTAGGGATGTCTGTGGAGGAAGAACCCCTCCCCGAAAATCCTTTAAATAATGAAGAGGGTAATTTAAGGGATGGGAAAATATGGGCGACTCTGAAGGAAAGCCAAGATAATAAATATGAAGAACAAAGAATGTAAAAGAACTTAGATCAGAACTAAGAAGAGTTAAAGAGGATAATGAACACATCCTAAAAGATCAAGAGGAATTAAATACTATTTTATTATATAAAATACATAACGACGAAAAAGAAAAGAATAAGGAATCTGAACATGACCTACCAAAAACTACACCTTACAAACATAAGGGAAGGAAGCTGGAATTTTCCAGTCATAACACTAGAAATTCCAGTGAAGAATCAGTCAAACATCACTCAGAAAAACAACAAGACTCAAGCAAAAGTAGTGATGATAACAAAAAGAAAAATAAGTACAAACCCTATGAGTAAATATTTGGGGAGTTTAAAAAGATTAAACCACCAATGTTTTATGGTGAAATTGAAAAAGGGGAAGAAGAAGAATCCTAGTTGTCAGGAATGAAGAAGTATTTTCAAATATACAATTATTTTTGACGAACTAAAGGATAAAATGGCCATTTGTAATCTGACTGGAAAAACAAATATATGGTGGAAGGATATAAAGAAATTCAAGGGAATAAAAGAAATATATGTAACTCGGAAAACTTTTAAAAATCATTTTAAAATAAAATACTTGTCGAAACAGTATTATGAAGAGAAGGACAAAGAATTTTATGATTTAAGACTAGGATTTTTGCCTATGAAAGAGATCTGTAGTAAATTTGTGAGCCTGATTCGTTACATACCTTACATAATTGATGAAAAAACTAGGATACAATGTTTTCTCAGTTGTTTCCCTACCATGTTCAAAGAACAGATTGAGTATGACAATCTGAAGATGCTAGAGGAAGCGATGAGAAAGGAAAACTTCTGTTACAACCAAAACAAAAATAGAAGGGAAATTATACCAACTTGGAAGAGTAAAAGGAAAAATAACTTTGATCCAAGAAAGAAACATAATAAATTCCACAAAAACACAAGGAATAACTATAAGGGATATCAAGGTAATAACTGTAAAAATTTAAAGCCACATAATTCAGCAGTAAAAGAACCTCCTACATCTTTTAACAAGAACACTGTATAAAGAGAACCCTTAAAATATTGGGAGTGTGACGGGCCACATTACTTTAAATAATTCCCAGTAAGAAAGATAATTTTTAATGTTCAATCCTTTCAGGAAGGAGTTACAGTTGGAGACATGGCCAGGAGCATGCCTAGAATTTGCGCTGCTTTGGAAAACCGGCAAGTAGACCATCAGACTTCCATGGTCGAGATCAAAGGTATGATAAAAAATCAACCTATTTCTATTTGGATTGATCCAGGTGCAAGTCTGAGTTATATATCACGCAGAATATTCAAATTATGTAAATTATTACTAGAAAATTTTGATAAATCGTGGCTGGTACAATTAGCCACCGGTACTAAACGTAAAGTTACTAGCTTGTTAACAATTGTGACTTGTTAATGAATGATTTCATTACATGTTAATTTAAATATTCTACCTTTAGATTCCTATGAAATGTTAATAGGAATGGATTGGATAGAAAAACACAAAGTAATGTTAAATTGGTTTTACAAAACCTTTACATATACAAACGATATTGGAACCACTATAAAAGTAAAAGGGATTCCTAGGAAAGTTACAATCAGAGAGATCTCTGCCCTTCAAATGAAAAGATACATAAGAAAGGGATGTAAGGTGTTTGTTGTTTATATAATGAATGATAATGATAACAAAAGTAAACTTAAAATAGAAGACATTCCAGTCTTGAATGAGTTTGAAGACATATTTCTAAAAGAAGTCATTGGACTTCCTCCGAAAAGAGACATTGACTTCACGATCGATTTGATACCTCGAGCGGTACTAGCATCAAAATATCCTTACCGAATGAACATGATAGAATTTAGAGAGATCAAATCTCAACTACAAGAATTGATTGATAAAATTATATTTGACCTAGTGTTTCCCCTTGGGGAGAACCGGTCTTATTTTTCAAAAAGAAAGACGGAACCTAAAGGTTTTGCATAGACTATTGACAACTAAATAAAATGACAATTAAAATTCAATACCCACTACCCTAGATAGATGGTCTATTTGATCAATTCCATAGGGAAAATATATTTTCAAAGATAGACTTGAGGTTTGGATACCATCAAGTGCGAATAAAATATGAGGACATCTTTAAAACCACATTTAGGACCTGATATTGTCACTACAAATTTGTTGTGATTCCTTTTGGGTTGACAAACGCACTTGCTGCATTGATGTGCTTGATGAACAAAATTTTAAGCAACTATTTGGACAAGTTTGTAGTTGTCTTCATAGACACCATACTAATCTACTCAAAGAACAAACAAGAACATAAGGAACATTTAAAGGTAATTCTGCAAGTACTAAGAGAACAACAGTTGTATGCTAAGTTTAGTAAATGTGTTTTCTTTAAGGATAGGATTCAATACGTCGGACACATAGTGTCCAAGGATGGAATCTCTATTGATCTCGACAAAATCAAATCCATCATTGAATGGTCGGTTCCTAAAAATGTAACCGACATAAGATTGTTTATGTGGATTACCGGATACTACCAGAAGTTCATCGAAGGATTTTCTAAGATTTCCTATCCCATAACTTCATTGCAAAAGAAAGGTAAAAAGTTTGAGTGGATTGAAAAATGTATGAAAATATTTAATTACCTAAAACACCTACTAACTACTGGCCGTTGGAGACATTTACCACCACACACACTCATTTTTGTCAATTTGGCCTAATTAAACCACTATTCTAATTTTTATTGACTTAATTGACATCATAGGAGCACTGTATGACATCAACATGAGCACACCCATGCCTACGTTCAGTCAAGGAGGCTAACTAATCCTTCTCCTTCATTCGAGGAGGCTAACTAGAGCACTCCAGGGGTGATCTGAGTGTCATAAATGCACCTTATTGCTAATTGATGGTTACAATCAATTAAACAGAGCAGTGAAGGTGCCTCCTTTCATTAAATTGATTATTTAATGATTATTCAATGAACTAGAGTCAACAGGGGCACCTCCAACCACTTATGATGGTCAGTTACACTTTAGTTAACGCCATCGGGGTTCATTAGAGTCATTGATGTGCTACCAATTGTTGGTTGGCTTGCAGTGACATGTGTCTGAGCTACTTTCAGTTAGACTCAGTCATTTATTGCACTCCAACTTCAGTTAGGGCTCAGTTCAGTCAATTAGGGTTTTGATCAGTGGTTAACTTGAGTGTTCACTATGGCTTACATTCAGTTAAGCTAGACTCAATCATTCAATTCGAATGACCTCCTTGGGAATTCAAATTGTCTTGGAATTCATGCATCTGGCATGATCATTGTATTGTATTATTCATTATTCATTTGATTATACAGAGCTGCTACTTCCATTGTAGCACCATTTTGCCAATTTTATGCATATTTGTCTGTATTCTTTGTGAGACTGTGTTTTCAGTTCCTAGACCATTGTGACAAATTAATATGGTATCAGAGCTCACAGTAGGACAAAGCTCCGATCTGTCAAAAACAAGGTTTTTGACAGATCTTGCATGAAAAATTGAGCAAAGCTCAAAAATTCCAGCAGTGCACCGGAAGCCAAGGCTTATCACTTAATATCCCAAGTAAGGAAATTGTTGATCAAGCTTGCTTGATTGGCTATGCTGGGTGTGATGAAAGCCTAAAATGTGCAGGATGTCTGACCTTACGGTGCCCCTTTTTTTGTGATTTTCAGGTTTTTAACAGGTGAAAGCATCCGCTCTAGTAGTTTCAGATGGCTTCTTCCGTAGAACTCTTGACTTCGTTCAATTTCCACTCATGGAAAGGAGACATGGAGATCCATCTACGTGCTAGAGGAATCTATAGAGTCACTATGGACATTGAAGAAGAGCCTGCTTCTGTGATAGACAAAGCTAGATTCTTGAACAAGAAAGATGAAGCATCCAGATTCTTGTGCCTCTCTGTTTCCTGGGATCTTCTTTTCCATCTTTCAGGATTGAAGACTCCAAAGGAAATATGGGTCAAATTGGAAACCCCGTATGGAAAGAAGGATGATTTGAGAGTATACTAGCTTGATAATGAGTTTATGTCTCTCCAGCCTTCCAATTTTGAGACCTTGAATGATTTTTTCACAAATTTCAAGCACATTGTCTTACTGTTGAATCAATGCAAAGTGGAGAAGGAGGATGATCAACTCATCCTCACCATACTCCCCAAACTTGGAGTTTATTATTCAATTTTTGTCTCTACATTCCATGTGGGGAATCTCACAACCCTTGGATGGAAGATGCCTTCACTCAATTCCTTCATTGAGTCCCTAACAAGTGAACATGATAAGCTTATCCAAATGGGGATCATCAGATCCTCCCATGATCAATTCCTCCATGTCTAGAGGCCCAAAGATCTGAAGGGTAAAGGAAAGCAGCAGAATAACCCAAAAACTAAATTCGAAGCTCCTAATCCTAAAGTTGAAAACCAACAGCATGAAGAGTTTTTCGAATCAAAGAAGAACAAAGGAAAAGGGCATCATGGAAAAGAAAAAGTCAAGTGTTCATACTGCGGGAAGGGATTCCACCCTGAACATGCCTACATGAAGAAGAAACTTGATGAAGCCACCTCTCTCCTTGAGAGAAATCACATCAATATTCCAGAAAACTTTTGGAGGAGAGATTAGCAAGATCGGGAACCACAACATGAAAGAGGTCATGCCCTCATGGAAAGTACTTCGAAGTCCAAAGCACTCTTGATAGATTCTGGAGCTTCAAACCACATGAAGGTTGAAAGAGATTCCTTCTCATATTTGGAGATTGGAAAATCCATCCCCATCCACATGAGAGATGACTCCACCATCATTTCAGAAGGACAAGGTACTGTTGATCTTGTGAATGACTATTTTTCAAATGTTTTGTATGTACCATCTCTGGCATCAAACCTCCTTAGTGTTTATCAAATGAAACATGCGGGAGTGCCCAAGAGAGTATCCTTCAGCCCCAATGATTTAGATATCATGGAACTTGCATCCGGGAAACTTGTTGCAAAAGACCTTGCAAACCATCATGCAAAAGCCTATGAGTTTTTCCATTTTGTTGTGGATGCAAAGCCCACCGCATTGCTGATTCATGGAAATGAAGTTAGTATACTGTGGCATGAGAGGTTCAGCCATCTCAAATTCAAATACTTAAATAAATTACAGAAAAATTCTATGGTTGAAGGCCTCTCGGTAATCAAGGAAACCACGGGAATTTGCAAGGGTTGTGTTGTTGGAAAGCACCCTGAGCACAAGTTCGATCAGGGGAAGGCAAGCCGAGCATCATGCATCTTGGGACTGATACATTATGATATCAGCAGTCCCATGCCTATCACATCCATGAATGGATCAAGGTATCTTCTGAAGTTCATTGATGATTTTTCCAGGTACTCATGGGTCTTCTTTATAAAAAAGAAGTCTGAAGTCTGTGAAAAATTCACTGCACTGAAGGCATCGATTGAAAATGCATTTGGCCAAAAGATCAAGATCTTGAGATCTGATAATGGTAGGGAGTATTTCAGTAATGAGTTGCTGCACATATGCTCCCAAAGTGGTATTCAGGTACAGTATTCAGTTCCCTACACTCCCTAGCAGAACGATGTAGCAGAGAGGAAGAATCGGTCTCTCAAGGAGATGACCACCTGTATGTTGGAATCAAAGAATTTGGATGAAAATTTGTCGGCTGAAGCCATGCATGCTGCAGAATATATTTAGAATAGAGTGCCACACTCATCTATGAAAGGGAAGACCCCTTTCGAAGCATACTTCGGACACAAGCCAGATGTGTCGAACCTACAGGTGTTTGGGTCCACTGCATGGGACCGAATTCCACTTGATAAAAGGAGGGATTTGAAACCGCACAGCATAGAATGTCTGTTTACTGGGTATCCTAATGAATCAAAAGGTTTCAAGCTGCTGGATATCAAAACAAAACAGATCATCATCGAAAGGAGTGTCAAGTTGGATGAGCCTCTTCAGGAGGTGGAACTAGTGAAGGAGAAAACTGCTGAATTTATTTCCTATTCTACTGAATATTTGGATGATGAAATTGTGGGTGATGACCCTGATTTAGATCCTTTGATTTCTAATATTAGTGTATAGAAAACATCATATGCTGAATCAGAACCTGAAGTACAAAATCATCTCCCAACATGGGCCCGACAGACACTCTCCTCCGCAGGAGATAACATTGGAAATCTGGATGGCCCAAGGAGAACTTGGTCTGATTTCCAAAGAGCAGGTATTGCGCTCTCTTGTCCTGATTATTTTCTGTCCAAATATTGTTATTTGATGATAATTTCAGACCCAAAGTCCTACTACCATGCTCAGAAGGATCCGAGATGGCAAGTTGCCATGGATGAAGAGATGAATTCTCTTCATAAAAACACTACTTGGGAGCTAGTTTCTCTTCCTTTGGGAAGGGAATTAGTTCAATGCAAGTGGGTGTTTCAGAATAAGGTTGCTGCATATGGAAGCACCTGCAAATATAAGGTAAGGCTAGTGGCAAAAGGTTTCTCCCAGGTCCAAGGTGTGGACTACCATGAGACTTTTGCACCGGTTGCAAAAATGGACTCCATCCACCTAGTTTTGGCAATTTTAGCATCTAAGCACTGGGAAGTGCATCATATGGATGTTAAGTCAGCCTTTCTACATGGATATCTTCATGAGGAGATATACATGAAGCATCCTGAGGGCTACATTTCTGATCCATATTTGGTTTGCAAGCTAAAGAAGTCACTATATGGGTTAAAACAGGCCCCAAGAAAGTGGTATTCCAAGATGGATG
Source organism: Pseudotsuga menziesii (assembly GCA_001517045.1). Classification (NCBI taxonomy): domain Eukaryota; kingdom Viridiplantae; phylum Streptophyta; class Pinopsida; order Pinales; family Pinaceae; genus Pseudotsuga; species Pseudotsuga menziesii. The sequence goes on along the minus strand of LPNX010512192.1, from coordinate 89,721 downwards.
CCTTCCTTCTCTCGCAAAACTTCCAAAGGTGTATATCAGATCCAAATGTGTATATACAATAGTATTATGGTCATTGGATTATTATTATTTTATATGTTGATGACTTACTGATCACAGGTAGCACAGTTGCTTCTATTTCAGTCATCAAAACTGCTCTCCACAATGCATTTGAAATGAGCGATTTGGAGCTCTTAAAACAATTTTTGGGGCTCAAAATTGAGCAAAATTATGATGGGATAATGGTAACTCAGTACAAATACATATCAGACCTGTTAATAAATTTTAACATGGCTGAATTTAGAGTTGCTCCATTCCCTTTCCTTTCAGGGATCAATCTTGAAGAAGGAAAAAGCACACCTCCCATGGACTGCACTATTTATCGACAGCTGATTGGTAGCTTCTTGTACTTGACTCATTCTTGGCCTGATATCTATTATGCCATGAATTTTGTATCAATATACATGCAACATCCCCATGATATTCATTGGAATGCAGCCAAGAGGATCCTCCAGTACATTCAGGGAACCAGGACCTACGACATTCACTATGTTGCAGACTTCGAGCTAGAGTTGGTTGGATACACAGATTCTGATTGGGCGAGTGATTCTATTGATCAGAAGTCAACTTCTGGATATGTCTTCATGTTTGGTGGTGGCCTAATTTGTTTTTCTATCAAAAATCAGGCTGCCATAGCATTATCTTCAGTAGAGACTGAGTATCGAGGAGCGGTGAATGCTTGCATCCAAGATGTTTAGTTGCGAGGCATTCTTTCAGAGTTTGATCTTGTAAGTAATTTGTCCATTTTCCTCTTTTGTGACAATAAAAGTGCTATTAAGATATCCATAGATCCATTTACCAGGCAGAGGACCAAGCATGTAGAGATACACACGCACTATATCAGGGAGCTAGTGTAGGACAGGACCATCATTCTACAATACTTCCCTAATGATGAGCAAATTGCAGACATCTTCACCAAGAGCTTTTCAGAAAAGAAGTTCACTTACCTCCATTCACTGTTGGGGGTGAGTTCATCAGGGTGATCCAACTACTTTCAATGTTCAACTTGAGGGGGGGTTTTTCCCACTGGGTTTTCCCTCTTTTCCTCACTTAGTTTATTTTTGAGCATTGCACGAGCATTGTTTGAGTTTCAATATTGTACAGGGTGACCTATGGCCTTTGTTTCCCGGGCCCTATAATTCTTATGCACTTTATGTTCTATACTCCTCCTGAGTATAGCTTAAGGGGGGGTGTTGGAGACATTTACCACCATACACACTCATTTTGGTCAATTTGGCCTAGTTAAACCACTATCCTAAGTTTTATTGACTTAATTGACATTAGAGGAGCACTGTATGCCATCAGCATGAGCACACCCACGCTTACCTTCAGTCAAGGAGGCTAACTAGAGCACTTCGGGGGTGATCTGAGTGTCATAAATGCACCTTATTGCTAACTAATGGTTACAATTAGTTAAACAGATTAGTGAAGGCACCTCCTTTCATTAAATTGATTATTTAATGATTATTTAGTGAACTGGAGTCAACAGGGGCGCCTCCAACAACTTTTGATGGTCAGTTACACTTCAGTTAACCTCATCGGGGTTCATTGGAGTCATTTATGCACTACCACTTGTTGGTTGGCTTGCAGTGACATGTGTCTGAGCTACTTTCAGTTAGAGTCATTCATTTATTGCAATCCGACTTTAGTTAGGGCTTAGTTGAGTCAATTAGGGTTCTGATTAATGGTTAACTTGAGTGTTCACTATGGCTTACATTCAGTTAAGCTAGACTCACTCATTCAATTCGGATGACCTCCTTGGGAATTCAAATTGTCTTGGCATTCACGAGTCTGGCATGATCATTGTAATGTATTATTTATTATTCATTTGATTATACAGAGCTGCTACTTCCATTGCAGCACCATTTTGCCAATTTTATGCATATTTGTTTGTATTCTTTGTGAGACTGTGTTTTCAGTTCCTAGACCACTGTGACAAATTAATACTGCCTCAATCATAAATATGTCTGATCCTTTCAAGGACTTCGTCATATGTATTTGACGCTTGCAAAGAAGGATTAGGCAGGGTTTTAGTACAAGAAAATAATGTTGTGGCATATGAATCTAGAAAATTAAAGAAACATGATAAGAATTATTCTAGGCATGATTTGGAACTTGGTGCCATAATTCACACCTTAAAATGTCACGACATTACCTAATTGGAAGGAAATTTCTGCTTATGTAAGATAACATAAGTCTTAAATATTTATTTGATCAAAAAAATTTAAATGCCAGACAAGCCAAATGGTTGTCCTTATTAAGTGAATATAATTTCGAAATCAAACACATAAAAGGAAAGGAAAAAAAATTGTAGACACTTTGAGTCGTCATGAAAATTTATTATTTGTAAGCAACAACTACAAATAAGATCTGGAAAATCAGATCCTAGGTGCATAAAATGATGATAAAGAATATCAAATTATAAAAGAAAAGGCTACTAAAAATGAATAGAATCAAGTAAAAACATATTTCAGCCTAAATAAATAAGGACCATTGTTTCATAAAAACAGGTTGTACATACCAAATATAGCAGAAATAAAACTTAGAGTAATGAATGAGCTACATAAATGACCGTATTCAAGGCATCCTGGATACCAGAAAATGATCACCATGATAAAAAAAGAATTCTCTTGTCCAAACACGAAGAAAGAAGTGGAAAAATACTTAGCTTGTTGCATAGAATGTCAGTAAGTTAAGGCGGAACATCAACATCCAACAGGAATGTTGCAACCACTACCCATTCTGGAATGGAAGTGGGAAACAATTCGTATGGATTTTACAATAGGCCTACTGAAGAATTCCAGAAGGCTGCTCATTTTATTCCTATTAAATCTACCTATAAAGTTGTTAACATTGTATATATTTTTATGAAAGAGATATTCAAATTACATGGTGTAACAAAAGTAATAGTCTCATATAGAGATGCAAAATTTATAGGTAACGTCTAGAAATCTTTGTTCAAAGGTTTAGGAACACAATTGAATTTCAGTACTTCATATCATCCGCAAACAAATGGGAAAACTGAAAGAGTAAACCAATTCCTAGAGGATCAAGGATTATTTTAAGAACCCCCCCTAGATTTATATGTATAAAAAATGGGCGAATCTCTCCAATATATAGGAAAATTTGAAGGCGATTTTATCAATAATATAATATGTATAATAAAAAATTAGCGAATCTTTCTTTTTATTATATAATGTTGTAAAATCATGGAGAATCTTTCATTTTGTTAAATAATGTTGTATAATCTTGGCGATTCTTTCACTAATTTATAACATATTGTAAAATCTTGGTGAATATTTCACTTCATTATAAAAAAAATTGTAAAACTGGCGAATATTTCACTGATTTATAAAATATTGTAAAAATAAAGGAACAACAACATTAGTCAAATAACATGAATCGCGTCATCAACAATAGAACATGTAGACTCATGAGTCCCAACTAGAAGGTGTCAGTGAAACACAATTGTACTGACTAGATTTATGGAAAGTGGAGACTCCACTTGTTATCTCGTCCCTTAATGGTCCAGCGGACATGTGGGGACCTGAATCTTGAAAAACCAATAAACTTATAAAATAAGACATTATGCTCGATCTTGGCCTCTTAAATTTAACCATATTTTGTATCTTAAACTTGCTTCACTCTTTTGTTTTGTTCTCTCCTTCAAACTATAATCAGTCTGCCAACTAAGAAAGCTAGGTTGAACAATATTGCAGATTCTTGTCAAGAACATAGCACATCTAACCCATCTGAGTCATTACATAATATGTATAGCCTCTTCATGCGAGAAGATTGACTTATATAAATTTAGAATTAAGATTTAACCAATTTTTGCATCTTAAACAAACTAAAATTTTATACTTTAATGCCTAAAAAAAACTAAAACATAACTAGATCCATAATAATATTGCTGTAATAAATTCAAAACATAATTTCATCTCTTGCAACTTTAACACTCCAATTGTCACTGTGTTAAAGTTGTTCCTTGAGATGATTTACCAATTTCCATGTATAAAACATAAACAATAACAATATTATAACTAATGAAAATAACGATAGCAATGTACAAGAAATAAAGTGGGAATAGAAATACTAGTAAATTTAATAACCAATTAATAAAGAACAGTAATAAAGCTAGTCTAGAACTGTTTGTATCAACATTATACTTGGATACTTTTAGGTTCAGATCTCGTCACTGAAAGGACAAGTCACCAAAGGAACAGATGACATACCTTGACAGAGAGTAGGTTAGAGTGTTGTAGGTTGAGGTTAGATACATACAGTAGAAAGCAAGATCTCTCAGTCACCATGTGTGAAGACCCTAGTAGGATAGTAGTAGTGATATTTATCCCAAAACACAGCTAATCAACCTTAAAAGATCACAAATCCTTGTAGTAGAATTAACACCAAACAAGTCATTCCTCTAGATCTTGAAATATTCCTTAGCTGATGTTACATTCTATAAAGCACTATTATTTTCCTTGGCCTTTCCCGAGGAACATTGAATAAACTCCTTATTTATACACTTATCTCCTTGGCTAATGAAATGATACAAGCCTCTAAGGTGGCCCCATCCTAACTCCCATGGAAGGTCACTTGAACAATCTCACCCAATATCCCACCACTTCCAAATGCAAGAATTAAACTTTAGTGAATGCAACAATGTTGTGTTACCTAAACACAAAATCTGTACCTATGTAAGCCATCTATGATTATGAGCTTACATGTGTAATAGCTCATATACATAGGTTAACTAGATGTATAAGTATATTGTGTTTAGGTAAACAACAAACAACCTTGGAAAGATAACCATCCTCATACAAATCTACCCATATTAGTTTTCAATCAGCAATAACAAAAGAAAGAAGTCAATAGTTAAGATCCCATGCTCCTCAAGGCATCTGCTAAAGATGGATGAGTCAAAAGGATTATGATTATTATCCTTTAGGACCTACCAACAATCAAGCTGGCAATGATGGAGAACTGAGAGGTTATGCCCTCTCAGTCATTATTAAACGTGTGTGTTGGTTTCTTGGATTATCTTGCCAACTTCCAGTAGTTTTGTATGATGATTAAATGGACTCTCATGCTTTGTAATAACACTAGTTTCATAGTTAATATGCTTAGTAATTATGCTTAACTTATCCCATGGCTATAACAGTGGATGGCATACCTTGTAATTCTTGCATATTTTCTTATACCGCTTTCAGAGATACAAAATGATCATTAAAAATTGCAAAATGACAAGCTTCCACACCTATACCTATAAGTATAATAGGATGAAAGAAGCTATGACTTAGAGCAATAGAGCTTATAATCCTATTATCAGTGTTCCTTATTTTCTTTTTAAATATGATTTTTTGTTATTGATATTTTAACAAAAAAGGTTTTGTTAGTGTTGCACATATCAACAACATATCGAAAATATCGGATATATCGCCGAGTCTTTCACCCTACCAATATATTGGAATTAAAAAATCACGACATTTCTGATATATCAGAATATGTCGGCCTGCTGCTGTAAAATGAAAAAAAGCGTGCCTGTCCATAGCTTATACCATTCTTTTTTAGTTGATTTGACATGTTGGAAACCACATCTAAATTATGTTGAAGCTAGGGCTTCAATAAGACTGATTTATTTATGAATAAGGAGGCTAAAACAAGGTCCTACCTATTTACTTTTCTTAGTGTTCTTATTTTATGATCAATACATTTATGTAATGGTGTTTCAATGAAACAATATATCATGCATCAAATCTTGGAGTAAGATCACACCTAATCGCTTTAGCATGTTGACAAGTAGAGCGCCTTTTCAGTGGACTACATTGATTAAGTTTCCGGTAATCTAATCAAGCATACACAGATTAAATGTTGCATGTTGTAATAATGCTTCTCACTATCCCCACTCACTTATTTCTAGCCCTCCTTATTCCCTTATTCACTCCATTTTCCAAACCTCGATAAGCATTGGTATCAGTCGTCCTTCCACTCTATTTATAAAAACCATACCACAAGTTTTGTTTTGCTAATTGACTCTTCACATCAACATGAGTCTTATTTGCATATACTTTAGCAATCCTAAGTTTCAATCTAGTAATGAATCATGATATGTGACCACTTGATATGCATATTATTTATTAGTTGTATCATCATATTTATGTAGCAATGTTTCTAGTTGATGTTGTTGTTGCTTTAGATGTTTAAAAAATTGAGTATTTCTATATTTTTTTGAGGTCTTGTGACATTTTCCTAAATTTTCAGATATTTTCCACCAATACCACCGAGAAGTTATATTCTAGACCCTCGTCAATACTTTCCCCAAGACGATATATGCAACATTGGTCTCATTAACTCCATTACTATTGGATTTCACAAAATACCCAGAGAATAAAGAAACAGAAGATTGAATCATACCAGAAAGGAAAAAAAAATGGAATTTCAATAGTCTAAAAAGGCTTGCTCAAGGCATTCACAATTTTGGAACCTTGGCTTGCTTGGAAAGTTGGCAGTGAACTTAAAGTGAGGGCAGGAAACAATCCATGGATAGGTTGTTGTGAAGTTTTTGATAGATGTACTTTTAGAAAGAATAACATGAATGATGAAAAGGACAATAAATATATAGCAGATGCATCCATCCAAGCAGCTCAGGGAGGATGGCTACAGTATTGGAAATCTGCAGTTGGTTTAAAATTGCAAGGAGATATGGATAGAATGGCCTCATTATGTTTCCCTTTTAAAACACAGTGCGATATTTATAAAATAAAAAGATGATGAGTTAAAGTGGTCTTGGAACAAAGCAAATGGAGTTTTAACTGCAAAGTTAGGATATGAAGCAAAATGTTCAGAAGAAAAAATTTGGGAAAGAGAGTGATAGGATGAAATCTAGAGTTTATAAAGTCCGTTAAAAATAAGAAATTTTCTGTTGTGAGCTTTTGCTGCCAAAATTTTAACCTGGGATAAAAGGCAAAAGAGGAATTGGATCAGATCTAGTTAGTGTGTGCTGTGTAAAAAAAATAAGGAGACATTGAGATAATTAATCATCTCCTTGGTAGTTGTTCTTTTACTATATCTGTATGAAAGGAAATTATAAATATAAAAGCCATAAATGTATCTCATCAATGGGAAAAATCTACATTATTGGAATGTTTTAAATCCTGGTGTACAAATAGCTCAGTTCAGACACATAAAGCATTGCCTTGGTTTAAACTTTGGAGTGTTGGTTAGAGAGAAATAAATGTATTTTCCAAGGTAAATAATTGACTATAGGATTGGTTTCACATCAAATCAGACTGTCATATGGAGAAATTTGTACACCTCACCAACAAAAAAAATCAAGAAGGATTTTAGACCCAGTTATAGATTTCTCAAAATATTGGGGTTACTTTGATGGTGCTTTTCAAGGAACACTTGGTAAGTGTGGGGCATGGACATGCTTTATTTGACAAAGTATCAATTCTTTGCTTGGAAGTATATGGAGCAAGGGAAGGAACCAATAATAGAGTTGAGACATATGCTCTATGGATGCTTTTGAAATCAGTAGTTGAAAAAGGGATCAGAACATTACAGGCGCTAGGTGATTCAAAACTCTTGATAGATTGGGAAAATGGACGTATCCAAATTTCAAACTTGAACTTGAATGCTATCCTGGAACTGATCTTTGAGTTAAAATGAACTTTGATCATTTTTTAGTATTTATAGTCTCTGCTTGCTATTTGGATGAGTAGTCATGCTCAAATGGATCCTTTCTTTTTGTTCTGTGTGCTTGCAATTTGTATTAAGTCTGTATCAAATGGAAACTTAAATGAGAATCCTTCCCTTTAGACCTTGATGTTTGATTTTGAGCTAGTGAAGTTCAGGGATTTATCACCTTGGTTTGGGAGGTTTGCACCAACATATTTAGGCCTTAAAATTTAGATTTCTACCCATGCAATGAGTATATTATTAAACCCGCAAACTATTTTTTTGGAGGGTATATCTATCTTGATAAGTGTCTTTCTTTGTTTGAAGATCTTGTCTAATGATACTTATACTAAAAACTGGTGGTTATTTTGTGCTAGAAGAGTCTTCCTTTGTCCAGTGGACGAGCATCAATCCTAAAGACAGTCCCTAGCACTTCAGTTTTTGGAAGTGGATTGAAGAATACTAGCTACAATGCCCCCCACACTTTCACAAAGGAAAATCACTTGAGGTTTGTTGCCGAAATTGATGAGACCAAACAGATTGAAAATGACAAATGGAAATTCTTGCATACGATGTATCTGATGACCAACAAGATATTAGACGTGGAAAGGGAATGGTTGATTCCATTTTCCAAGCTCTGATGGGGGCTAGCACGCACAATGCCATTATGAGTTCTTATGACTATATCAGTACTACTCAATGAAAGCACATTTCTCTGAATTGTGTCCCTTCCTTTCAGTTAGTTAGCTTTGTATTTTTCTATTCCCAACTTCTACATTTTGCTATTATATATGCTTTTAGTTTCAATCAAGATACCGACCACATATATTTAGTCTATGAAACTTGGGTATAATTCTTTAGAAATAACTCATGTAATCCATGCTGATCTAATTGGATCTCTAATTTTTACTTTGGAAGGGGTCTAAAATTATAAATTTACACCAGAAAAATAGAATTTGCTTGATAATATACAAAATAATTGTTTTTAACCAGCTATGGATTTGACAACACAATGGATGGGTACTACATTGCTCCTACTTTTATGGACAAGCTTACTATTCACATCTCGAATAATTTCATGAATTTTCCTAACATTAAGGTAAGGGATGTTCTCCATGTGGTTGAATGCTCAGTATATGTTCTTGAATTCAATGGAAAACCCTCTACTGATTACAATTTTTTCATATTTTTTGTAGGTTCCACTCATTCTTGGTATCTGGGGACGTAAAGGTCAAGGAAAGTCCTTCCAATGTGAGCTTGTGTTTGCAAAGCTGGGAATCAAGTGAGAAATATTTCCCATTCTTTCCCTTTGGCACAAATATGTGGTGTCATTCAATTTCTAGGAAAGTAAACACAAATACACATTGAGTTTTATTCTACATGGATGCTTGTTCTTTTGATCTTAAGACTGAGGTCTTCTCCAACATGCTTGGGAAAAATATTGATTATGAGGTCATTTTAACTATGTAATTGCTTAGTGTGTCCATAAAGACTAATTGGAATCAATTAGAGGAATTTTGTGGAAAAGTAACAAAGTTTAGGCTACTTACAGATAGTGTTACACATAATAATGGAGTGTAAAATTCAAGGGATATTTTCAGTGTCTAATATTGATCTGATTTCCAATCAATGAAACAGATAAGTTTTTTTTAGAAATTTTGGCAGCTTAGAAATTTGCGTAGCTTTCTTATAGTTTTCCCAAATTGCCACCAGTAACAATTTAAGGGTTAATGTAATTTACAACAAAAAATATACTTCCTTAAAACCTTCCTATTTCAACAAGACATTTCCTACTAGTTTTTAACTTGTCTTTGGTTTTTGTGTCTTTGTAGCCCAATTACGATGAGTACTAGAGAACTGGAGAGTGGAGATGCAAGAGAGCCTGCAAAATTGATCAAACAATGATACCATGAAGCATTTGACATTATCAAGAAAGGGAAGGTGTGTGTGCTCTTCATTAATGATCTGGATGGAGGAATTGGAAGAATGGGTGGCACAACTCAGTACACAGTGAACAACCAGATGATCAATGCCACCCTCATGAACAAAGCTGATAACCCAACCAATGTTCAACTTCTTGGCATCTACAACAAACAAGATAATCCCCATGTTCCAATCGTTGTGACAGGAAATGATTTCTCAACTTTGTATGCTCCATTGATTCGTGACAGGCATATGGAGAAGTTATATTGGGATCCTACTCGAGAAGATGAAATTGGAGTATGCCAGGGTATTTTCCGAGCAAACAATGTAAACAATAATGACGTTGTGA
>LPNX010512192.1:19219-78132 GCA_001517045.1 Pseudotsuga menziesii | reverse complement strand
AGAGAGAGAGAGAGAGAGAGAGAGAGAAGTTATTTAATTCTACAAAATTCTATATATATAAGCTATTTAATTCTATAAAATTCTACTGAGAGTCTTAAGAAAAACTACTATATTCTTGCTATCTTCTAGAATAAACTATATTGAAGTTTAGAAGTTCCTACTTTTTGAGTGGACACCTATCATCAAGGCTCTAGTCAGGCACCCATCGTCAAGGATATAGCTATACTATGGTTAAACCCTGATAATGGGTAGGATGTCCACTTTGAAATATAAAGACTTCTAAACTTCAACACAGTTTAATTCAGAAGATAGCAACAATATGACTAACTCTGGAAACGTTCACTATTAAAAACTACTATAGTTTTGAAATTCAAGATAACCTTGTTGTTTTTTGATTGTACACTCTACCCATCATCATGGGTCTAGTCAGATCCACCCATTATCAAGGATCTAGCTAGATTTTGGATAGACCCTTGATGATAAGTGGAGTTCCCACTCGAAACTTAGATACTTCTAAACTTCAACACAATTTAATCCAAAAGATAGCAACAATATGTCTAACTCTGGAAACCTTCACTCTTAAAAACTACAATAATTCCAAAATTCAAGATAACCTTGTTGCTTCTATACAAAATTTATTTTCTGAACATATGTACATTATGCAATAGTATGACTTATGTCCCTACAAAATGAACCTGGAAATTAGCTAAAACATCTGTACATATCCTAACCACTTGGCCACCTCCGTAGAGATGCAATAGCAACATACTTTCCCAATAAGATTTGGCCTTTTATAAGGTCGACATAATCCCTAAGGCCCAGCTTCTTTAATAGGATAAATTTGAGACAACATTTACATAAAGATGCTTGTAGGAATGCTTATTCAGGTGTAATTATAGAAATTTCAAAAGTAAATCATAATAGTTGGGTGTATATCTGCCTGTTCTAACTGAAAGTTTATCTTTTTTGCAGAATTATTTGGTGTCTTGAGGGCTAGGATATATGATGATGAGTTGAAAAAGTGGGTCTTAGAAACAACCTAAGGGATTCAAAACATTGGCAAGAAACTTGTTAACTCAAAGGACGACCCTCCAACATTCGAAAAGCCTGCAATGACAATTGAGAAGCTTCTTGAGTATGGTAGCATGCTTGTTGCAGAGCAAGATAATGTGAAATGTGTGCAATTGGCCGATAAGTACATGTCTAAGGCTGCTCTAGGAGGAGCTAATGAGGATTCCATAAAAAGGGGAACCTTCTATGGTTAGTTTTCTCATTCTTGAACCACAGTGGGAACTTATGATATATGTATGTGTGCATAAATAGGTAGAGTAGATTTAGGATTAGGATTGGGTGGAAGGAAAGAGTGCTCTCTTGACTTTGATGGTGGGGACTACAGGTCAAGTTTCCCAGCATGTCAATTTTCTTGTTCTTGAAGGATGCACTGACCCAAGGGCAAGGAATTTTGATCCAACAGTGAGGAGTGACAATGGATCCCATCTTTATGATTCCAAGGAGGATAAGTAGGCATCTGATTTCTTCCCAGTATATGCTTTTCTCCTTTATAAACAGAAGTAAAGACCATATTAGGAGCAGAAACTAAAGCAGGAAAATGGTGGTGGAAGTAGTTGTATAATTCTTTAGAGATGGACTGGACTCATAGGTATGTGCAATGTAAACACACCATATACATACTTAATGAGCTTCTCAATTAAGTATTTAGGTTTCTCTCTATTGTGTGGAATGTAATCTCTTTTGAGTAAAGAAATATCACTTCAAGTGTTTCTTCCTTAATTCATCTTTTACCGAAGCTGGTAAGTTAGTGAGCATTTGTTTTTCTATTTACAACTTGTAATAAGAGTCAAACAATATTTATCTTAAAATAAGAGTCAAACAATATGCATCTTAACAAAATAAGGCGGGCTATATCGGATCTTCATCAAATTTTTTTTCTATAATTAACATAACTTAAAATTAAATTTAAAATTTATATTACATTATTTCATTGCATTTAAAAATATATCTTCCACTAGTTGTACATTTGGCTGATCTCATTTGGATGTCCTTTACTTAAGCTAGTTGTACACATATTCTTGCTTAATAGAAGAAGCTACCATCTTTCTTACTTTTGTAAACCCAATAAACTTACCTAAGGCCTTACCAATTTTCTCCATGACCTCGTCTTCCCATAAGGGAAAGGATAAACTGGGGACTCTCACCTAGGAAAACATGGAATATGGGTTTAATTTTGGGAACCAAGTCTCCAAGAAGAACCATCCCCACCCCAAATCGAGGACCCTTCTTCCATTACTGTCTTCATATCTTCAACTTCTTTGTAAAGAACTATGAAAATCCATGAAACATGGAGTCTTACCAATAAATTTGTTGTCCATTTGTTACTTATCCAGCTCATGAAAGCATCACAGTTTGGCCAATCTATGCCAAAATAGTAGATCAAGGCCTCGTCTTTGAAGGCTTTAATGTTATTACAAACATATTTTGATGATACTTTCTAAACCTAGATAGAGCCTGATATCTCCATTATGAATCTTCTAGCATGAGACAAATTTTTGGGTTGAGAACCATTGAGTCATTGATAGATCTAACCACATATTTAACTTATATCAATTAAAGAAGAGAAGCACCTTTAATTGAAGAACCTGGATTAATACCCTCCAAAGAGGGAACATTGGATGTAGACTTTGCGGCCGAATCCCCTCTGGAAAAGGAGGGAATCTAACAACCAGAATTTTCCTTCAAAGCAGCTTATCCTTAGTGCAGGAAGGAAGGACCTAAGGCCAAGGAGGGAACCTTTATCACCATAGACACTAATCTCCTATGGGTCATGCACAACTTGCTCATTAGCATATAAAAGACAGTGAGTAAGATCTGTTGAGAAGAATGTAAGCATATTTATTGTTCCAAGTGATGAGTAAGTTTCTCTCCAAGGGATCTACGTTTTTTGACAGTAATGAAATATATTCTCAATATTGAATTCCAGCTGTTATCTTTGTGATGTTGCAAACTATCTCACTTTAGTGGCATATCCCTTTGTTGGGATCCCGTTCAACATTAATACCCCTCCTCTTCAATCAGTAAAAATAATAAATTCGTCAATAAATTTCCCAACACAATGGTAGAGCCACAATGTAGGTACAATTAAAAAAGTCTCAACTCAAACATTAATACCCCTCCTCTTCAATCAGTAAAAATAATGAATTCGTTAATAATTTTTCCAATGCAATGGTAGAGCCACAATGTAGATATAATTATAAAAGTCCCAAGTCAACATCACAAGTGGGTTATCTCCCGTTTCTACCCAAATCCATCATAATAGATGAATACCTTATAAATTGAAGCAGGGATGACCTTGACAGTTCATTGAAATACACAGTCTAAGAAAAAGCACAAGATACTAGTCTATTGATGAATTGGGGTTCGGATTTTGTTTGGCATTCTTTAGGACTCCATAATAATTGAACTGATAGACCAAAAACAAGGAACATAGAGGATAGGGACTATGATAACAACAAATGAGAGACAAATTCAGCCTGTCCATCTAGAAAATGGCTAGGGAGTCTCAATCCCATAAAAAACCAACTCCCCCGCCACCACTTGAACAAAAAATTATACATTTTTCGGATCCAATAGTAGTTAAAAATACATAGAGAACCCTAGTTTATGCCACCTATACTATTTTCCCTCACTTTTCTTATAGGTATTTTATAGGCACTTAATATGCTATAGGTGCTACACATTATGCTTAATATGTACTTGTATTAGCAACTAATGGTGTTGGTCCTTTGACTAAATCTACCCTTGATTCCTATGCTACTCCACAAACAATACAAAAGATGTGAATACATGAATGAATGCCATATAAGTTCACAACTATGTGACTGATAATGAAACAAACTACGTGTTTAGACAGGAAAGTATCCTACTATGGGAGGATAGAATTCTTTCCAAGCCAACAGTGCAATAGAGTATAAGCTTCCATAATCTGTATAGAAGCAAACTGTTTCAAGATTGAAGAATATCCTAATGTGGGTGGAGGATAGAATTCCTTCCAGGCCATATGTGCAAGAAAGTATAAAATTCCATAATAAGAAAGCATGGTTTAAGGCCCCGTAGCTAACCCACATGTTAGATATTTTGGTATGGGTCTTGGGATGATGACTACCTTAGGTGGTTGAGTTGGAAATCAAATAGGGCACTAAAGGTACCTCCGAATGTGATACAAAGAATTCCAGCTCCTTCTGTCAACAATGTAAGGGCAAGTGCCAACTATGACAAACCATCCAGACAATATAATCCGAGGGGAATCCAGATATTTCTATACCATGAAGATATGATATCCATAGCACAAATACCAGAATTAAATTCAGGAAAAGGATTCCTTGCAAAAGGTAAACACCATCTTGTGGCCATTAACCCATCAAAAAATTTTGACAGCTGAGAATCTAAAGAAAATAGGGATCCATTGATCATAAATGATTGAAGAATTATTGTCAAGGATTGAGAATTGAATTAAAATTCAACATCTTTGCCCTTCACATCAGAACACAACATTTCAAAGATATTCACTGGCAGTTAGGATTGATTCTTCTGCACCTTGGATCCTTGCTGCAAACCCAGTACCAAACAATAGGCATCCCTAGGGTGACAGGATAGGAAAATTTTCCTCCTAAACATAGAGTTTCATCTTGTTACCCCCCTATTTGCATAGGGTGTTCACCTTATGTTTTCATAGGAATGCCATGTTGATTCTTAGATCTTCTGGAAATGGAAAAGGGGAAAATCTTCATTTCTAGCAACGTTGGGTCAACTTCAAACCCAAGAAAGCAATTCTGGTTTAGTTTTGGAAGCCATGACAGTGTCAAAAGTCATCAAACAATATAAATAAAGGTGAAAAGTGCAAATCTGGGCAGTTCCTCTGGGTTGAATCGGCCTCATGGGAAGTTCTGGGTATGTCCCAACCTCCTAACATCCTTAAACAATGATCCTGGGAATTGTTTCAACCATCAAACAACATGTAACCACGCTAATTCTTAAATCTATGTGCATCTTAGTCTTAGACACTTCTAGGTAGTCTTAGACAATATTTCCAACACAATATCTCAACCTTGGAATTTATTCACATTTTAATAAGTAATCTACAAATTTCTATTAATTTGTGTAAAAGGGATTAACTAACAAATTTTTAAAGCATCAAGGGAATAATTATTTAGAAAATAAGAAAACAAACTTCTAATCATTCTTTGATAACAAATTGTACTTCTGCCATTTTTTATGTTCCATATATCCTCTTCACATTTACAATGTTGCATTTTGGACAAATCTTATATCTACTGCTAATCCCTCTACTTCAGATCAATTGGACATCAAAGTTCAAGTAACAATTTTGTTCAACTGTAATGGAAGAGTAGTAGCATATGTTTTGGCAGTGGTCTACATGTTCCATTGTTTATTTTGTAGTGTGTATAATTTCTAGATTATCACATATTCATATTGCAGTTTTGGTTAGTCCTTACAATCTGGCTGTGTTAGTTTCCTGTAGGTGCAGAATCTGGTTACCATGTGCTAGAAAATTATGAAGAACTGGAATTAGAAACTATGGTATCTTCTTCAACAAAATCTGAGATAGGTTTGATAAATGCTTATGGGATTACATTAATTAGTGACTCTGGTGTTCAATGCTTAAATTGAAAGGACTTCTCTAATACATGGTCTAATGTTCCTAGTGAAGTTAGTGATTCAAAGGTTTCTTCTTTGGATGATATTAGAAAGCTTGGAAAATCTAATGGTGGTGAAGACATAATAGATTCCAATGGGGAGAATTCTTGTGCAAGTCGTAATGGAGGTAGGTCTATTATCTTGTTTTATTTTATTATTTTTAAATTGAAAGATATATGCTAAGATTATGTGTAGTTAATAGGTTGCATTGTGATAGACTCCCATAATGGTTACTGATGTCAAATCACAATGTTGTTTTGATATCTAGTGGATTGCCTAGTATCCCTAGTTCTGGATTGAAGTAATGATTACCTCCAAGGCCATTTACAACAACCCATGATTCTTGTTTGGTAACTCCAGGATCCACAACACATGCATGGTTTTTCAATCTCATGGGCTTTGTCAGGGACATATGATGCAAGGGATTCATGGGTTTCCAGTGCAAGGTGTCCCATATTATCAGATTTATCCTCCAAATCTCCTTTTTACCAGGGAATATATCCTCAAGGAGATGAGCATCCAATTTTAGTCATGCATCACCCCATTCATCATCACATTGGACACAATATGAAGAAGATGTTGATTTGGTATAACCGAAAGGGAAGAACCACATATATTTAATATATCCGCAAACATCAAATGTAGTGCAATGGATGAGAGGGATGGAAATGTAAATAAAAAAATCAGAAACATGATGTTCAAAATCTCTCTTGAGATCACTATATATTGCAGATCCAGACATCCAGTCTGACCTAAAAGAATATATATCAGAGAAGGAATCACACAAACATCTGCAAAGAAGGTCCACATCACCACATATAATATCCCCTTCTCCATGGAGAAAGGTTTAGATTGGGCGGTCAGGAAACAAACATAGTGGTATTGTGGTTATTCGTATATAAACTACATCACATAAAAAAGTCACGATCGAACAAGAAAAGAGGAAATTTTGGAAGATTCCAAATCAAAGGTAGATAATGATGTTGAATATGACTTGAAGAACAAAGCTAAAGATGTGCACTTACATGTTTAAGAAGTGATTGGTATTTTTGAGAATGAGACCTGTAAGAAACTGAGGAATCTTCAAAGAAAAAATGAAAGCCATAGGAATTTTTCTAATAGTTTGAATGTGGGGGACAATGAAGGGAAGAGTGCAAGAAATTATCCAAGAAGAGATGTTGGTGGAAAAGATGTTGATAGTGAAACTTGGAGCATTTTCTAGAAATTTTTGTTGAGAGACAATGAATCCTCTAGTCGAAATAATATTGAGAATGACCATATGGATAGGAACATGTAGTAGAATAGGATGGCCACCAAAAGGATGTAATGGAAAAAGACATGATTATGTTTGAGGTTCAAAATATTGGACAACCACTACAATCTCTCTTGATCAAGATTTGTTCTTATCGATTTGTTCTTATCTATTCAATTATTATTAGTGTGCTAGACAATTTGTTGGGAGTGCAATATTATATATGTTTTGCATATTATGTTTTTCCACCCAAGAAAACACTATAACTATGACCATATAAGCACCAAACAATGTTCCCAATAGCTTGATATATGACAGTCAGCAACAACAAGAAATATCCAAAGTGTTCAATTAAATATTGCAGCCAAATCAATAGTAGAAATTTGTCTAGAAGTCAAATTTACAAGAGAAGAAACATACATCAGTTAGTAAACAAGGCTATAAAGGAGATATAAAACAAGAAAGTGAGTTAAGTCATGCCCGTTGCCAAGATAGAAAATAATTAAAATTGTTGGGTAGTATCCTTCCATATCTAACTACCGAGTGGAGGATTTCCTGATTGGGAGAAACTGTGGGGTGTATATCACATTGTTGGGCAGCATTAATATATATTGGTAAGCATATACCTATTGTGGACAACTTGTTACTACTCTTGGGAGACCTCTACAGCAAGGGAGACTACATTACATATGTGTTGGGAAAAGTTCAATGCTTCAAATCAGCTAGTGTCACTTCCAGGCATATTTCTATTTCTTCATTAATAAATACATCAATTTATATTCCTTGCTGGTCTTATGCATTTCTAGTTTGCCAGGGTATTTTCTACATATATTATGCTCTTGTTAAAAGTACATGAACTTTATGATTGGTGTTGAAACAAGCATGGTAAAATATCTTGATATACAAGCAAACATATTCAAAATTATAATAGACAGTCCAAGAATCAGATATGAAGTGCAAGCAATGAGTAAACTAGTGGTTTTAGGAATTGCTTGAAGGAAGTACAAAACCAAACAAGTGAACATATCAGGAGTAAAACTTAGCGAACTTTCCCTTTATAGTAAGTAGGATATTACATTCTTGAAAATAATGATTGCATAAAAGCATCCAACAAGGCAAGAAGAAATAAACTCAACTTGTGCAGAAATGTAAGAGTGTGTGTACAAGTAAGAAACTTCCCTGAAAATGTTAGATGTACAGGTAAGGAAATCTAACCCAGAAAATAAGTATGTTGAATAGAAACTTCCCTGAAAATGTATAGATGCCAATTGCGAATGCCTGTCCAAAAAAATTATGCTACTGGAACAGAATCATTGTCTCAAAAAAAGAAAAGCAACATCCTCAACAATATACATGAATTAAACAATAGAGAAGCAGTACCATCAATGAAGTACAAACAACCTCACAAGCTCTTTGGTTGATAATGACAGTCTTCTGGAAAATTAGTTATCACTGGAGGCTAATACAATTATGCATTGTAATTATGCCAATTGGTTATTGCATTAGATTAATGTTGGTCTTGTGCCAATAGGTATCCTACGATCAATTCATAGGAACCTAGTACATAGACCATTTTTCTCTTCTCTTAGCTATGCAGAGCTCATTTATTTTTTTGAATAATGATAAGTATCTACAAAGAAAATATGCAATCAACAAAAAAGAATCGAGATTTGAAAAAGTGAACACAATTAATTCATGCAACTAAAATGTAATAAAAATATCTTTTCTCAAACCTTGAATCAATGGAAACCGATTAAAACCAATCTTGATTCAAGATAACTCAAATGGCTAAATCAAGCATCAAATAAGAACTAGAAGCATTCAAGGGACTAACACAATATTTAACCAAAATACACACAAACTTTAAAAAGTGGCGAAATGCTTCAAACAAAAGCAAAAAACAAACCATAAAAATTTGTCAATATATTCCTGTTAAGCACCAACATGGTTTCATGTACTTTAAGGATCTCATTATTTCTTAGTGAAAGTGTTTTCAAATTAGTTATTTATCCTTTAATGTTAGGACACTATCTATGTGAAGAGATAGCCCTTAGGATTAGCTTTCTCAAATTCCACCGTCACTTCCTGTCACATACAAGAAAGAGACAATGTAAGAGATAAATATCAAAATATCAATGTTAAAATAAGTTGCATGAAGGTAATGTAGCTCAAATCATCAATGTTACAACAAAAAAGTACAATGTAGAATCTGTTTTGACCTAAAACACGACCTCAAATTCTCATATAGTGATCACCAACAAGGGTACATGGAACATCTGGAAAAAAATAAGACTCAAGAGTCATTAATGTGTATTAGATCATAAACAATATTAGGTGAAATCCAATTTCCAATTCACATTCTGGCCCTGGTCCTCATTTTCGACATTTTTGACATTCTGACTCCGGTCCTCATTTTCCACATCAAGTTTATTAGATATATTTGTTATATTGTTTTCTCCCCTTCTTTCATGATCAGATCGCCAAAGAGCTAATGCTCTTTCATATGGAAAATTGTCAATCTCATACTTTGTTACATATAATATTAAGCATGTATCCACATTTTTATCAAGCTTGTTCCTCAACTTTTACTTCAAGAATGTTAGTGCACTAAACATTCTCTCATCCTGCACTGATCCCAAAATCATGGTTTGACATAAATTCGCTAATTTGAAATATTCTGACATTCTTTCCTGTAGCATTTCCCTACCACTGAGCTTAGTCCATAATCTTGTAATTGCACCATATTCTTTACTATCCTACGGAGAAAATTGGCCCCACATTGTTCTACCAAAGCATTCAGATTGATCTATCATTTTTTTATTATCTAAAATACCTTGAATATGTTCTCCTTGGATCTCGGCCTCTCAACAAAAATGGCTCTGCAAAATCTTGATTTTCTTTATAAAGTCAGCTTGTATAGTTTTTGAATTTTGACTATGGTCCCAATATTGAGGGTATATGATAGAGATGGCCTCCAACAATTCATCTCGATGAAACCGTTCTCTTATCTTTGATGATAGTGATTTTGCAATTTATTTCAAGTTGTCTCTCACTGAAATTACAACATCGTGAAATCGTTCTCTTGAGACGGGGCACTATTTGGTGGATCTTCCTATCTTTTCATTATAATAAAAGGGAACCATATGCTCATGAACTGCCATACATAGCATCCCTTTTTCATCAAACTTAAAAAAAAAATTCATCATTTTCTATATTGATTATCTTCCTCCAATTTGTAAATGATAAATTTGTAAAAGACTCTTCCATAATATACAAATTATCTAATGCAAGACATGTTAATTTTCTTGCTCTTGTTTATTCAGCAATATACGTCGTGCGACTCTGAGCCATCTTCATGAGGTTATTCATTCCATGAAGCATAGGAAGAATTCCAGCCAATGTTAATAATGTCTCTATATCAGTCAGTAGAAATAGAAGAGTTTGAGCTTTTTCTACACTTGAGCGATGTTCATGCATCACCCCTACCAAGAATGCATATTCATTGAATAGTATTTCAGCTGGTCCCTTCAATTATATCCATCTTGTATCAACATCTTTTAATAGTTTGTTTCCATTTGTAACACCACCAGAAAAAAATTTAAAATCTAAAAATCATTTGGGACTCCAACAAAAGTATGCATGAACCTCACGTAAAAGATATTCAACCTTTGAAACCAATGAAAAGTTGCTCACTATTTTAAATGCAAGATTCATCCTATGAGCCATATAATGAATACTAAGCATATATAGTGAAGCCGAGAGTTGCATTCTAGCACAAAGGCGATTCCTTTGTCCTTGCATTAATGATGCTCCATCTGCTCCAACACATACTAACTTTTTTGCAATCATGGAATGATCCATACCACCAATTTCCTTCAAAATATCAATAACAAGTTCATAAATATTTTCTACTGTAGAAATTTTGGTCATTTTATGAATTCCAAGTAGATATGAATGCCTGACATGGTCGTTGACCATACAAATGTTCATGCAAATCCATGAAGTATTATCAATAGCCATAACTTCATCCAAAGACAATGACAAAAATGTAGCATTTGCAATCTTCTCTTTCATATTGTCCTTTTCTACTTGAGCTAGATATTTTCCCCATTCCCAACAACTCGATAAAGACCAATGAGAAGATGGAAAATTTGGCACTTGAATAAAAGATAGATATTTCGTCATTTTTGGATAATATGTCATAGGATGAACATTGGATAGGAGGTGAAATACAATGCTTAATTTTATTATCTTTGATAACAAATTTGTTTCCATCATCTTTCCAAATTGAGATGTGATGGTTCCTCCACTTTCCTCGAGTTTTTCTTATTTAGTAAGAATTCATTATATTCCACTTCAAATTGGAGATGTCAACATTCGCTTACAAATTTCCATATGGAAGTATATTTATTCTCATCATTTGCATTTTGCTTATCATACACCTTCCCAACATGCTTATCGATTGTGTCTAACTTCATCTGCAATTTCACTACCTTGCCAAGTTTCCAACTGCATGAAATGCATTTAACTTCTCATGAGGTCTCATTCTCATTTGCTGGAGGTATTGGTTCAATACATGGGTATCTTGAGACCCAATCAACTTTGAATTTTCTCCCCACGTCCCATTGGCCCTTTTTCCTTTTTCATGAATGCACTGTGTCACCTTGCAATGAAAAATATTCAACATTTGAACTACCAATTTCAAATGGAAATGCATTTGTCTTACTTTGATCATTAGAGGAATGTATTCTACCATCCATTGTCTGGGATGTAGATGCATTCTCAAAAGTGTTGACATCTCTCTCAGCGATACCTTGCTCAAGAGAGCTTGACGCATGAATAGGATGTGGATTATTGGATTGAGGCTTTTGAAAATATGATATTACATCCTTTTGTTTTGATGTTTTATTTTTCTTTCCACAATCTATGTTTGACATCTTACTTAATATTCCAAAATCGAAATTCCAAATCGATATAGAAACCAGAAGTGAAGCCTGCATGAGAAAAATGATATAAAATTAATACAATGGCACATTATCAGTTTATATTGACCCGACTTACAATGAGTGTTTACATTGACTCTTTCAATGACTTTTACTTGACTCTTTCATTGACTCTTTCCCCAAAGGAGGTATAACACTAATACAACTGGAAGGTGTCAATGAAACACAACTGCACTAACTAGATTGAGGGAAAGTGGGGACTCCACTTGTTATCTCGTCCCTTAATGGTCCAGCGGACATGTGGGGACCTGATTCTTGACAAACCGATAAAATAACAGAATCAGAAATTATGCTCCACATTATTCTTTTTGAAAACAATCCACAGAATTCAAAAAAGCATGACATACATCATGCTGTAAAATCCCAACATTCATGACATACACATATGTAGACTTTGTTCTATGTAACATAAAGGATCATTGCCTTAGATGATGACATATGTATCCTATGGTGTTGTTGAAATATTGCAACTTCAAAGAATATTCTATATGTATCTTTTATGGTCCCCGATGGTCCTACCGGGAGAACCACTTGTATTACTTTGTACCCGATGCTTCTAATCGAAAGAACTAATAAGAGTCATGAGGTAGTCCCCTCAAATTGTAAAGGTGGGTCATTAGCACCCTAGTGTGGTTACTTGAGACTACATGTGTAACTCGAGCCTACATGTCGAATGAGTTAATTAAATTGAAGGAATGAATATAAATAGAGATGTGGTGCTCCTCATTTGAAGCACACACACTCACTTGTGTAGTGCACTTGTGAAGGAAAGAAGTATCTGGAGAAGGAGGAGGATCAGGCTTTGATCTCCTTGTTGGTTTTATCTTTTATCTTTTGTGGAATCTATATTGAGGAAGCTTTTTGCTGGGTTTTTCCCTTTAGGGTTTTCCCAGGATAAAATCTTTGTGTTCTCTTTTGTATGGTTGTGCTTGTCTATCTTTTAGTGATCCTGTTTATATGCTTTTGTTATGAAATCGAAATGAAATACTAATGATCTAGCTTAGCTTATGAAAATTTAACATGGTATCAGAGCCACCCTGAAACAAGACATTGTGCAGCTACAAAAGCTAGGGATTCTTAATTTTTGGTTCTCTTTCCACAATCGATAAGCAAAATAATGCTAGGCTGACTCTCCATTGAAGGGCACATCTTTCTGTTGAAGCGAAATTCGATTTCGAGCATTTTCAGTGTTCGGTGCGGGAAATTAGGGCTTCTTGCAGAAGAGGAATTTTTTGAGTGAGCCTAGTATAGGATTACTGTCCTCATAAAAATCGAAGTTTAGAGACCTGGATCAAGATTTTTGGTTGGGTGAAACTCCGGGAAAGTCAAACCCTAGTGTGACCCCAAGCTAGAAAAACCCTAAATACTAAAACTGCTAAGTTTTGGTACTTTCGCTATATTCTGATATTGGCAAAGTATCATGAGATGAAAATTTCAGAGGCCAAATATAAAATCCTGATGTACACTGTATCCAAACTTCATCCTCAGATTCACTATATTTTGGGAGATATGATCCCTCGAAGTTAGGGTTCCAGCCTCTTCTAGAATTCATCCCTAAACAGGACACCTGGGGATAATCGCTATAGATTGGGATACAGAGGTCCAAATGGAATTCATGAAGATGTTCCAGAAATATCACGGAATATAATTTATGTGGTCCAAATTTTAGAACCAGAAAATGAAATAGTGACATGTGGTAGGCCGTACAACTTCGCTGTCCTGAACAGTCCTATAACAGGTGACCTTGGGAAAAGGATCATAAATATGAATTGGTGAAACCAATTCTAATGAAACCTATTTTTTTGGATCAGGGACATGTGATTTTACTATAGTACAAGATTTCAGACACACAGGAGTAGTAATTTCGGAGATATCACAGAAACAGTGACAAGAATGTTTGCAGAAGAAATTGGAAAACTAGGGCTTCCTGTTCTGGGAGCTTCCCTCCACTGTTTTCAGAGAAGGAGTACATTGGAAATATCCATTTGAAGAGATATATATTTCTATCCAATCATATCTAAAATATTCCAAGTTTTTAAAATTAGGGTTTCTCTGACAAACCCTAGATCAGCCAGCGGAAGCAGGACGGACACCGCAAATCGGTAAGATCTAATCTTTTGCTATTTGCATTTGAGGTTCTCATTTCAAAGTGATCTATCACATTAGATTGATGATAAGATTGGTGAAGTTGACAAATTTCAAGCATGGAAGTATTTGATCTCTCTGAAGAAAATGAATTGGACACCTACATGAGTAGAGAGGTTCCAGTTCTAGAGGGAGATGAGGCTCAAAGCCTTACACCAGAAGAACTTGGTCAAGGCCAAGAAGATCATTGTTGATTCAGTCACAGATAAACTTGTATCACAAGTGTATTTCCTAAAGACACCGAAAGATATCTTTGATTCCTTGACTAAGATATTTGAAGGAAAGAACATACATCGGAAGATGACCCTAAGAAACAAATTGAAGAAGTAAAAGAACAAGTGAAGAATGCAGAAGTGGTGATAGCCACCTTGAATGGCCTCCCAGGATCATGGGATCCATTCATGCGAAGAATGTATGCCAGAAGAAAGTGATTACTTTCAGCTCAACTCATAAGAGGAGAAGAAGAAGATGGGATCAATTGAAGATCAAGCTCTCACCATTCAAAGAAGATCCCTCAAGCGATGAGGAATATGAAGAACTCAATTCTTGAAGAACCCCTTATTCATCTTATCATTTGGATAAGAAATGAAGAATATGATAAAGCAGAATGATCAAGATGGAGTCTACCCATGAAACAAATAAAAGATAAGTATTCAATTGTCACTTCATGATATTGGTTTACATTTGACTATATTCAGTTGATGTGTTATGCATGATAGATTGTTTGCATTAATGACTCTATACTACTAATATGCATGTGATGGGTGAGTAGCTCATGGTGCTATACAACTCTCCATTGCTACTTATCAAACCTCTTTGCTGACATATTAGATTAGTGGACAATCTCAATGATGTCATGGTAGAGATCGAAGGCATCTAGAAAGTTTCTGTGAGATATGGATGAATGTTGTATTGGCTAATTAGTTGCATGATGCATAAGAATTTTTTCTTATGAATATGTTTTATGAAATAGTTCTAACCATGCAACTAGTGCATTTGAATTGTAGGAAAGTTCCTGTACAACCTCCTACAAGAAAAGAAGGATGAGACTTGTTCCAAAGAACAAGTGATGACAATTCAATAAACATGAATCTGAAGCTCTCAGAGTCAGAGACACCATGATGGAAGAAAGAGCTTCAGAGAGCGGTAGATCCACCTCAAAGGATGAAGACCACCATGGGTATGAGAGATAACTCAAGATGAAGAAAATAATGCTATGATCAAAGAATAACAGTTGATCATGGGGAATGATGTATACGATATGATTTCGAGACATAAATGGAAGTATGTAGTATCTTCCATATGGATCTACAAGAACACGTGTACAAAACAAGATTCATGATTTGCCTCAGAAAGAATAGACTATGACATGATATACTCCATGGACCAGTATATAGCAAGCATAGAACCACCTGTATAGAATGAAGAAGGAAGATAATACTCCACTTCAGAGGGAGTGACTACAGAAGATATCTGAGTTCGACATGGTACGACATAATGGATAGCTTCCTAATGGATCGAGACTTTACCAAGAGTAAAGTGAGTTCCAACCTTCAAAGTTGAATGCAGAAGACTAGGATATGTTGATGATTTGACAAGATGAACTCATGGAAGATGTTATGATGAAATAATACTAGAATGATGTTTTGGATATAGTACTGAAACCAGAAAGCAAGAATTTGGTATCTTACAAATGGATTTGCAAGATAAAATATGTTGCTGATAGAAGTAAGGAAAGACTTGTAGCTAGAGGTTTCTATAAGAAAGAGGGAATTAATTCTGAAGAGACACTTACTCCAGGAAGCAAGGTACACTTCCTTCAGGACTATGATGGTAGTTGCTTCCATGATGAAGTAAAGACAAGCCTTCCTTAATGGTATGATTGGGGAAGAGTTTTACATTGAATAGTCACAAGGATTTGAATTTGAATACAGATGGACTCATATATGTAAGTTGAAGAAGGCCCTCTATGGCATGAAGAAAGATCCCAGAGCTTGGTATGGAAGGATAGACAGTTTCCTGTCAATTATGGGCTTTACCAAGAGTAAATCTGATCCTAACCTTTATCTCAAGGTTGTCATCCTGTTATTATATGTGGATGACTTATTCTTGACAGGGAATGAGAAACAGATCATGGAAAGAAAGAAGAAACTAGCAGAAGAATTTGAATCTCTTCAAGATATTGAAGAGATTCAATATGTTGGAATGCAAAGCCATGGCCACACCCATGGACTCCAACCTGAAGTTGTTAGCTGATGACTCATCATATTTAGTGGATGCGACTCATTACAGATAGATCATTAGGTCATTGATGTACTCAACAAATACCAGACCAGACATTTGTTTTGTTGTGAACACCTTAAGTCAATATCTTGTTCAACCAAGATGGGTTCACCTAGTAGCTGCAAAACATGTGATGAGATATCTGAAAGGGAATTTAGACCTTGGTCTATACTATGATGGTAGCCATGACTACAGATTGTATGGCTATATAGATGCAGATTGGGCTGGAAGTATCTTAGACAGGAAAAGCACATCAGGTAGATGTTTTTGTTTGGGGTTTGCTATGAGTTCATGGTTTTGCAGGAAACAGTCCAATGTTTCTCTTAGAACGACAAAAGTAGAATACATAGTAGATTGCTTTGCTAAGTTGTGAAGCCATATGGCTTCAAAAGATGATATCAGGTCTCCTTTACCTAAAGATGGATACTACATTGATTCTATGAGATAACGAGAGTTGTGATAACAGATAACCTTGTGTTCCGTCGTAACACATTGAAATTCGGTATTTCTACATATGAGATAAAGATGCAGATGATGATGATTTCAGTATTCCCATACTAAAGATATAGATGATCTTTTAGTATTTACATATTGTAGATGCAGATGATGGTGACTCCGTATTTCTATACTGAATATAGAGGTGATGATGCTTTCAGTATTTCTATACCGAAGATATAGATGATGATGCTTTCAATATTCACATACTGGAGATACATATGGTGACAGTTCAGTATTCACATACTGAATATGTAGATGAATATGGTTTAAATGATGATGCACTGACAAAGCCTCTGTCTCGGGTAAAGTTCGAACACTTTCGGGACAAGCTTGGTGTGGTTCGGAAAGACCTTCCCCGAAAGGGGGAGCAGTGATGTTGCAGTGGGATTGTATCATCCCTGGGCACTTGCCCTAAAGTGATCCGGTGACCTCAGTCCTCAACAATGAAGAGGGATTGTATCATCTCAGGACATATGTCCATAATATATCCGGTGACTTCGGTCCTTAATAATGTAGTAGGATTGTATCATCCTTGAACTTCGGTTCAGAACGGATCCGGTGAACTTTGGTCATCGAGAATGTGACAGGATTGTATCATCCTTGAAATTTGGTTCAGAATGGATCTGGTGAACTTTGGTCATCGAGAATGTGGCAGGATTGTATCATCCTTGAACTTCGGTTCAGAATGGATCCAGTGAACTTTGGTCATCGAGAATGTGGTAGGATTGTATCATCCTTGAACTTCGGTTTAGAATGGATCTGGTGAACTTCGTGTCATTGAGAAGGTGGCAAGATTGTATCATCCTTGAACTTCAGTTCAGAATGGATCCGGTGAACTTCGGTCATCGAGAAGGTGGCAGGATTGTATCGTCCTTGAACTTCAATTCAGAATAGATCTGGTGAACTTCAGTCATCGAGAAGGTGGCAGGATTGTATCATCCTTGAACTTTGGATCAAAATAGATCCGGTGAACTTCAGTCATCAAGAAGGTGGCAGGATTGTATCATCCTTGAACTTTGGTTCAGAATGGATCCGGTGAACTTCGGTCATCGAGAAGGTGGTAGGATTGTATCATCCTTGAAGTTCGATTCAGAACGGATTCGGTGAAATTCGGTCATTGAGAAGGTGGTAGGATTGTATCATCCTTGGACTTCGGTTCAGAATGGATCCGGTGAACTTTGGTCATCGAGAAGGTGGTAGGATTGTATCATCCTTGGACTTCAGTTCAGAATGGATATGGTGAACTTCGGTCATCGAGAAG
This sequence comes from Pseudotsuga menziesii, assembly GCA_001517045.1. Taxonomy (NCBI): domain Eukaryota; kingdom Viridiplantae; phylum Streptophyta; class Pinopsida; order Pinales; family Pinaceae; genus Pseudotsuga; species Pseudotsuga menziesii. The sequence goes on along the minus strand of LPNX010512192.1, from coordinate 59,957 downwards.
GTGGTAGGATTGTATCATCCTTGGACTTCGGTTCAGAATGGATCCGGTGAACTTCGGTCATCGAGAAGGTGGTAGGATTGTATCATCCTTGGACTTCGGTTCAGAATGGATCCGGTGAACTTCGGTCATCGAGAAGGTGATAGGATTGCATCATCCCTGGAATTTAAGTCCAAAAGAGATCCAAAGACTTCTTTGTCTTTGTAATGTGGTTTGCAGGTTGTTGCTGCTGATGATGATGATGCTTCTGATTGAAAGATCAAAGTGTGATGATGATGATATTTTGATGTTGATATTTTGATGATGATGATGTTGATATTTTGATGATGTTGATGTTTTGATAATAATGATGTTTTGATGATGATGATGTTTTCATGATGATGTATCTGATCGAAAGGTCATAGTATGATGATGATGATGTTTTTGATCAAAAGATCAGAGTATGATGATGATGTTGTTGCAGATCGAAAGGTCAAAGTGTTGAAGATGTTGCTGATCAAAAGGTCAAAGTACTGAAGATGTTGCTGAAGTTGTTGCTGATCGAGAGGTCAAAGTATTGAAGATGTTGATGCTGATCGAAAGGTCAAAGTGCTAATGATGATGTTGCTGATGTTGCTGATCATAAGATCAGAATATGATGATGATGATGATGCTGTTTGAAAAGCCAAAATGCTAAAGAAGTAGTTGCGGATCAAAACAGTCAGAGTGTTGTTGTTACTGAAGACTGAAGATTGAAGATGATGTTGAAAAGCTTCCAATGATTTATAGATGTGTTACCCTGATGATGTTGATGATGTCCTCTATCCCTCTCCTACTATTGTTATTGTTGATGTTGTTGTAGAATACCCTTCTCGTTAAGGGGGAGTGTTGAAATATTGTAACTTTGAAGAATATTCTATATGTATCTTTTGTGGTCCCCGATGGTCCTACTAGGAGAACCACTTGTATTACTTTGTACCCCGATGCTTCTAATTGGAAGAACTAATAAGAGTCATGAGGTAGTCCCGTCTCATTGTAAAGGTGGGTCATTAGCACTCCAGTGTGGTTACTTGAGCCTACATGTGTAACTTGAGCCTATATGATTTAACTCGAGCCTACATGTCGAATGAGTTAATTAAAGTGAAGGGATGAATATAAATAGAGATGTGGTGCTCCTCATTTGAAGCACACACACTCACTTGTGTAGTGCACTTGTGAAGGAGAGAGAAGTATCTGGAGAAGGAGGAGGATCAGGCTTTGATCTCCTTGTTGGTTTTATCTTTTATCTTTTGGGGCATCTATATTGAGGAAGCTTTTTGTTGGGTTTTTCCCTTCAGGGTTTTCCCAGGATAAAATATTTGTGTTCTCTTTTGTATGGTTGTGCTTGTTTATCTTTCAGTGATCATGTTTATATGATTTTGTTATGAAATCGAAATGAAATACTAATGATCTAGCTTAGCATATGAAAATTTAACAAGTGTGTACTGAATAGGTATATAATGCCCCATTTTTAACACAATTTCTATAATTTCTTATTCACCAACTTGAAATAACAAGAATTGACATCAAATCAATGAAGAAATGAATAATATATCAATGAATTCTAAGCCCAATTTGTACAACTTGCAAATGATCCTTTGTATATTTAGCCAAAATGCCTAGATTTTGAAAGATCCACTAAATGAATCTATGTATTTAGCATAACCTATCCTTTTCAATAAGGAAATTGAGATGCTCTACCTTCATCAAAACACATTAGATAGAACACTTATCCTTCATATCTTCTTTATTATACAAAGCTGACAATGTATAGAAATTAGATTAACAATGTCAAGCATAATATCAATCACTATACGTAACATAGATTCTATACGTATAATCCCTTCAAAATTTGTGCACACAATTCTCATGTTTATAGATTCCCATTGATTATCTAGATTTCGATTGCTAAACTCAAATTCAATTCCATATACGATAAATATTTACACAGATGACTTACTCTTCCATCAGATTAAAACAAGCTAATAGATTCTATTTTCACTGTTATTCAGATCAAAGACTTCATATAGAAAATCACTCTGTTTCTTATTTAATTTTTTGAGCCTGTCATACAATGTAGATATCGAGCTTGTCATATTTAGTTTAGGATCTGGGCATGAATAACTACAACATGCAGTCTTAAATTCCTAATTCTAGGCACTTCTAGGCATGAAAACATCGAAAAGAGACTTGTAGCAATTTTGGGAATTATTCATGAGGTAAACACTCTTCATCTTGGGTTTTAAGTTTAATTCCACCATAAAAAATTCCCTAGTACTCAAATTTGGGCACCTTTTAGGCAAATTTGAGCACAAATAGTGGTCAAAAGCCATATTGCAGCCACTGAAAAGCAATGACCAGAAGGCTGTAGCAAATTCTAGGTTGAGATTGAAAGTAGAAGTACCATCAAAACCCAACTCTGAGTATAAATAATAGTAAAAATCATCTAAACTTTAAGTCTGGCTAGCTCTGAGTTTTATGGCACAAGAGGACCCCTACGATGATAAATGAAATTAAAAACGAATACACGTTTTAATAAGTAATCTACAAATTTCTATTAATTTGTGTAAAAGGGAATAACTAACAATTTTTTAAAACACCACAGGAATAATGATTTAGAAAATAAGAAAACACACTTCTAATCATTCTTTGATAACAAATTGTACTTCTTCCATTTTTTATGTTCCATATATCCTCTTCATGTTTACAATGTTGCATTCTGGACAAACCTTTAATTTGTGTACACTGTGCTTGACCTTTGCCTAGTATGTATAACACCAATTAAATTTGGCTTGTTTGCATTCTACAAGGCCTGCAACATCTACTCATACAGCTTAGTCACTACTCATGTTCAACTAGAAAAACATAGATTGGGAAACAATTTAAATCTTACAAAGACTAGACTCAAACTGCACTTCAGAATCCTCTGTTTCCATCTTCAGTAAGAGTTCGTCGCTAGAAATACCTAAAATATTCTTACCTGGGTAATTTCCAGGGCCCAACATACCTTGACAATCACCAGAGCAAACAAGATGAGAGAATTACACATCAACTAAATTGATTTAGCTCTGTAAGCATGTATCTACTACCAATCCCTCTACTTCAGATCAATTGGACATCAAAGTTCAAGTTGGAAGTCAATGGTACTCTGATAAGGGATAGGGTCCATTTGTTGCATAGGGATGGATTCATGGAAATATTACTCAGATAAGTGTCAAGCTACCAACATAACTTGACAATCATTAAAGCAAAAACAGATGGTCATAATAAAACACACAATACACACTATCTAAATCAAACCCACTAATTAATGAATTTAATTAAATATCTTCCTCCATCAATCCACTCAGAATTGAATTTTCAAATATCATGCAACATGCCAAATCAAATTGTCATTGCCTATAGAAAATTCCAGTCCTTAACATATTTGTTTTGTCATATATCACTTTTCTAGCCATTTGACGTGTGATGATCCTTGAAGATAGGGTGTCTAACCACTAGTTTCCCTCTCTTATCAATAATCAAATGCAAAACTATGCAAATTTCTGCATTGAAGAGAATCCTCACATGAGTGATACACATGCTAGACATGGCCACAAAGCTCCTTCTATATTTCTCCCTCTAATCACACCCTCAATCTCCTAATAATTATACAGGTGAAATATAGCACTTTCCAATCCTTACCATATTTGTTTCCTCATATATCAATTTCCTGCCAATTAATGTGTGATAGTCCTTGAAGATAGTGATCCAGATTTATGTAGGAACACAACAGAATACACAAATAACAAATATGCAGCGGAAATAACACTCCATTTCATTAATCAAAGAACTAAAACTTGTTTACATACAGAATGGAAATAAACTAGCTAGAGTGTTGGTAGCTTATCTCTGGGAAGAGATGTGGCGGCTACATGCCTCTGAACTCTGTGTTACAATGAGGCTTGAAGGCCTATATATTATTGAGAAACAGTGTAAACCCTACACATCCAAAAACCTAACCGTAGAAGGTGAAACGCTTGAATGTGGGCCCCATTGGGTAACTTGGTACATCCATTTCCTGGGGTCATACTACCTCCGTTTGACACTCATGATACATTATTAGAAAGATCTATTCAAGGAATACATCCATAAACAACAAATATTAAGTTTTAAATGGACTCATAAATAGACTCATATTTTTTGGACCATTCGATGCCAAAAAAAATGTCGTTTAGGGCCTCAAAACGGCTCCGGAAGTTTAGGACCCAAAAACTGCCAAAAATAGTAAATTGTGCTACAATTAAGGAAATTGAAAAACTGAAAAAACAATGGTGGGGGTCCAAGTGGAATAGGTGGGTGGCCACCAATATCCTCCTGGATCATTCCTCCCCCCTTAGGAAGAAATGGTCCCCATTGCGTTGAGTTCCTCCATGAGATGAGGAAACTTCTGCTGAACTTGGTCCCTGGTGAAGGAGTTGGCCTACTTTGACAACCCAATATAGCTAGATCTTCTGCTAGCAGGTGTTCTTGATCTGTGTGTCCATAATCCTATCAGTTGTGGCTTGTTCCATGCAGTCGGGGTTTAACTCTATTGGTATGAGTTGTTCTGCCATGTCTGATGTGTCTAGTAGAGGTGGAAAGTAGGGCTAGAGGCAGTCCACATTGAACACTAGGTGCAGACCAAGGAATGGTGGAATACTGAGCTTGAAAGCATTGTCCCCGATAGCCTTGGTGATGGTGTATGGCCCGTATCGAAGCGAGCCAGGCTTACGGTGGGGTCTAGTGAGGCGCTCCTTCTGCAAATGTAGCCACACTTTGTCACCCACCTGGAAGTTGTCTTCCACCTGATGCTGATCATGTCGTTTCTTGTACTTAGCATTGGATCGTCATGAACCTATTGGCAACTGTGTTGAATGTGCTCAATGAATTTGTTTGCCTTGGAAACTTCAAATTGGACATGAGCTGAATCATCCTGAGTAGCTGCAAATGGCATGGCTACGTCAATGGGACATAGTGGCTAGAATCCCAAGCCCACCTGAAAGGGGCTGTGGTTGGTTGAGTTGTGGGGGGACATGGTTATAGCTATGTTTTACATAGGGAAGTCTCTCATCCCATGTTTGTGGATGATTTGAGTTGTACATGCGCAAAATGTGTATGATCATCCTGTTGACGACCTCTATTTGGCCATCAGTATGGGGATGGAAAGCTATGGACTTTGTGAGATTCGTGTCTAGCATTGACCATAGGCTAGAAGAGAATGTACTAAGGAACCTGCTATCCTGATCTGAGATTATAGGCTGTGGGATCCCAAAGTGTACCCACACTCGTTCAAAGAAGAGTTTAGCAGTGGCTTCTGCTGTGATATTTTTCTTGCAGGCCGCCATTATGGCCATCTTTGAGAATCTGTCGATGATTACTTTCACACAGTCATTGCCATGCTTAGTAGAAGGAATTCTCTACATGCAATCCATGCAGATGGATTCCCAAGGTCAACTAGGGGTAGGCAACGAAGTATAGAGGCCTTCCTTCTTGATGGACGGTTTGGCAATGGCACAGGCAGTGCAATATCGGATGTACTTACCGATGTCCTATCGAAGGTTTGGCCAATAGAAATACTTCTGTAGTACTGCCACTATTTTCTCGACCCCAAAATACCCAATGACCAACTGTAGTGCGCTTCCCAAATCATCTTGGCACGCTTGCTTGAAGGAACACAAAGGTGTCCCATGTGACATAGTAGTGCATCCTGGAGGTGAAAATTTGTAACCGGGTTTCCCTCCAAGAGTGTCATGTATGTGTGGCTGAATTCTAGATCACTATCGTAGAGAAGCAGCCAATCAAAAGTCTCGTTCCCATAAGAGTTGAGCATGGTGGTTATCGCCACAATAGGTGGTCAACTGAGGCAGTCTGCAACATTATTGGTGATTCCCTTCTTGTACTTGATGTTCAAATGAAACTGTTGTAGATATGTGGACCACTTCTCATGGCGATTGTTTTGTAACTTCCCTTATGTCTGTATGAACTGCAGGGGTTGGTGGTCTGTGTGGATGATCATTTCCTTCCCCAAAATGTAATGCTTCCATTGTCGAAAATCTTATACAATGGAATACATCTCTTTGTCATAAGTGGGATATTTGCAAACTATGTCGGATAGTGTCTCATTGTGATATGCCACTGGATTCCCTTATTGAGTAAGGACTGCCCCAATATCATAGTCAGAGGCATCTATCTTGATCTGAAATGGTTGTTGCAATTCTGGTAATGTGAGCACTGGGGCACAACAGAGGCGACGTTTCAATTCTGCAAACACCTTCTATTGAGTTTCTGAATAAAAGAATTTTTCTTTCGCTCCTCCCTTAGTGACTTGACTCAAGGGCCAAGTGATATGAGAGAATCCCAACATGAACCTGCGATTGAAATTAGCAAGACCCAGAAAGTTGCAAAGTTTTGTTAGAGTAGTTGGGGTTGGCCAATCCCGAATTACTTGGATCATGGTTGGATCCATATGTACTCCACAATCATCAATAATGTATCTTAGATACTGAACCTAGGTCATGCCAAAAGTGCACTTCTCCAAATTGGCACACAACTTGGGCTTCCGCAGTGTTTGGAGGACCTGTTGGATGTGGTGGAGGTGCTCTTCCCAAGTTTGGCTGAATATTAGGATGTCATCCAAGTACACTACTACAAATGAGTTGGTGAATGGCTGCAAGAAGTTATCCATCAGTCTCATGAAGGTTGTGGGAGCATTCATCAGCCCGAAAGGCATGACCAACCATTCAAAAAGGCCCTCCTTGGCTTTGAAGTTAGTCTTCCACACATCGGTCGGTTCGATCGGTACCTGGTGATACCTGGACTTTAAGTTGATCTTGCTAAAATATTTCACCCCTTTAAGCTGATACAAGAGGTCATCCATGGGATCGGGTACCTATTCCGGATAGTGATCTTGTTCAGCGCCCGATAGTCAATAAAGAGTCTCCAAGTCCAATCCTTCTTTTGTACCAACACGATCGGGCTCCCACAGGGCGATGAACTTGGCAGGATGTGACCCTTCTATAGCAGCTCCTGAATTTGCCTCTTGATTTCATCATTCTGAAGAACAGAGTGTCGATAGATCGTTCCATTGGGTATTGGCGCCCCTGGGGTCATATCGATGGGGTGCTTGACCTGATAGTGCAGAGGCACCCATGTGGGTGAGGTGAATATGTCCCAGTACTCCTCCACGACCTTGTCCCTTTGTTGTTGTCGTGTGGAGAATCCCTGTCTAGAGGTCGTGGACATGATCTTCTTCTTTCCCTGAGGGCGTATCATTAAGAAAACTAATTTCTTGGTTTTGGAAATGAGCTTACTACATTGTTTTGCAGTAACCAAAGAGATAGCGACAAGAGGTGGTACCTCTGGTATCCTGTACAACTTATTTCCCAATGTAATAATAATAGTGTGAGGTCGGGACTCATACACAGCATGTCACTCCCATAAGTATGGTTGACCTAATAATACATCATAAACATCAATAGGAGCAATATCACATAATACCTCATCGATGAAGGACTTGATGCTATAGGGAAGGCGACACTGCTGGCTGACACGGAGATCTCGTCCTTGGTGAAGCCACCCGATGGTGTATGATTGCGGGTGTGCTGTGGTCAGCAAGCCCAACTGATTCATGACCTCTGCTGAAATGAGGTTCTTTTGGCTCCCATTGCCGACAATGAACTATAGTGGGGAACCCTTTACCCACATCTGGGAGTGGAAAAGATGCTCCTCCTCCTATGAATCTTCCGGTTCTTCCTTTTGGATATTCGTAGTGGCAACGGTGGTGTTGGGCTCTGCATCAATAATATTCTTCCCTCTGTCATTACCCTTCTCAGGTTTTGATTCAGTGTCAGTGTATGCATCTAATTCAGAAGCCTTTATCTCGGCCACCAGTGACTGCTTGGCCCGACACTCACTTGTGTTGTGAGTGGGGCTCTTATGGAACTCGCACCACTTTCCTACTTCCTTCTTCGGCTTCACAGTGTTTCTCTTTGCTTGTAGCTTTGGAAATTTGTCTTGAGTCTCCATGCCTTGGTTGTGTCCTTGGTTCTGCAGTTTGGGGGCACCTTTCAATTGCTTCTAATTCGTAGATCCAAAGTCTTGCTTTTTTTGTTTGAATTTTTGCTCAATTTTGGCAGCATACCGGTATGCCATACCAAGCGAGTAGATGTCTAGGAAATCCATCTCCTCCTGAATGTATTTGTGCAGACAACTGCAGTACTTTAGCACCAAATGTTTCTCTGAATCTTTGATACCCAACTTGGTGCGCAAGGTATGGAACAGATTCGTCAGCTCATGCACATCTTGATCTCTTTGCAGCCGCAGTGTAGTCCATTGTATGTACTTGTCCTCATAGCTCCCCATGGGATAATATTATACCTTTATGGCATCTTAGAAAGAATTCCAATTGGGTACAGACAAGAATAGAGAGGGTTCCTCCTCGTCCTTTCTCTCACAGTAGGTTTCCCACCAGTCGTTGACATGGGGGGTGGCTTTGAGTAGTGAAAAAGTAATCTTTTCCCAGTCAGAAAATTCATGAACTGAGAAATATCCTTATAATAGATTCAACCATCTATCTACAACGTCTACATCTATTTGAGCATCAAATATGGGAATATCAAAGTTTACTTGTACCTTAAAAGGGGTTGTGCCTCCAGAGTGGCTACTAGATGAAAATGCCCTGCCAGTGGGAAGTCGTTGAAGGATCTGGGCGAAGTTATCCATCATCGCGTTCCTTTGTTTTTCAAGGGATTCCTTGAGAAAAATTTTGATAGGATATTATGTGCCCTCATATTTATTTTCATCCCCCATGGGTGGCCGTCGGGATTTGCGAGGCTGATCTTGCAAAGGTTCAACCAGATCGAGCCCCAACTCTTTATACCCCACCCTCGTTGGGGACATGCAAAGAAGGACCGAGAAAGAGCAGATTGCTCTAATACCACTGATCCGTATTTATGCAGGAACGCAACAGAATACAAAAGTAACAAAGATGCAACAGAAATAACACTTCATTCCATTAATCAAAGAACTAAAACTTGTTTACATACATAATGGAAATAAACTAGCTAGAGTGCCGATAGCTTATATCTGAGAAGAGATGTGGTGGCTACATGCCTATGAACTCTGTGTTACAATGAAGCTCAAAGGCCTATATATTATTGAGAAACAATGGAAACCCTACACATCCAAAAACCTAACCCTAGAAGGTGAAACGCCAGAATGTGGGCCCCGTTGGGTAACTTGGTACATCAATTTACCAGGGTTGTAACTTTGGCATACTACCTCTTATTGACGTGCATGATACATTGTTAGAAATATCTATTCAAGGATGACATCCATAAATGGCAAATGTCAAGTCCAGAATGGAATCATATTTTTCGTACCATTCGATGCCGAAAAAAACGTCGTTTAGGGCCTCAAAACGGCTCCAAAAATTTAGGACCCAAAAACTGCCAAAAATAGTAAATTGTGCTACAATTAAGGAAAATGGAAAACTGAAAGTAAATTGTGCTACTATTAAGGAAAATGGAAAATTTAAATAAACAATGGTGGGGGTCCAAGTGTAATAGGTGGGTGGATACCAATATCCTCCTGGATTAGATAGGTTGCCTGACTGCTAGTTAGTTTGCCTTATCAATCATGAAATGCAAAACTATGCAAATTGTTGAATCATAGAGCATCCTCACATGAGTGATACACATGATAGACATGGCCACAAAGCTCCTTTTGTAGTTATCCATCTAATCACATCCTCAATATCCTAATAATTATACAGGTGTGTTGCAAAATTCTTGTCCTGTTCAAATTCTTACCCAAATGCCTTTTTATACTCTATGCAATCACTTCAACACTTTAATTTATGCTGTAAGTGTTTCTTGCTGTAACAACAAAATGATTCCAGTTACTTGCCATAAAAAATAACCACCGGATTCATTGATTGTCAACATCAGTTCATGATGAAAGGAATACCTGAATTGGTGGATGCTGAAATACAGTCAGGGAATTCATACAAAGAACATGTAAACAAGATCCTATGATCTATCGATGCAATTAAATAGGAGGTCAGCCAAGCGAAATTGATTCTTATGCACCTTGGATCCTAGTTGCAAACCTAGTACCAAACAATAGGCATCCCTAGGGTGACAAGCTAGGAAATTTTTCCTCCTAAACATAGGGTTTCCTCCTGTTATCCCCCTATTTGCATAGGGTGTTCTCTATATCAGTTAGTGGGAATATGTGCCACCATGCCATCTTATGACCCTTCAATGTAATGAAGGGTTCACATCTAATCATTAAAAGGCTTTCCTAAACAATGTTAGTCTTCCTCCTTCTAGTATAAAGTAGCCTCAACATGTGTGCAAAGAGAGGGTGCCATGTCATATCTAAATGCCGCTAAATATGTAGAAGGGTTCCAAGTCACTCCAACCTATGGGAAAATTATCCTTATCAAAGTCAACCCCATACAAGGGCAAGTTCCATCTCTTATATATAATCTTTGTATGCCATGAGTCCATTTTCAAAGTATTCTTAATCAAATCATTGGAATAGAATGTTCATATCACCCCTTTAACTATTGTTTGGTGATGTAAAGTCTGTACATATCATTATGGTTCATAATATATACATAGTCCTCAAAAATATGATATACACAAAACTACTATGAAAAATATGAAGACAAAATTTCGAGGAAGTAAAACTCTAATCAAATTGATACCGGAAAATTTAACATAGATTTGGAAAGTTGGAACTTCAAAAAAAACGAACAATTAAAAACAAAGCAGTTGCATCAATCTAGAATAACAAAGACACAAGCCACAATTATTTTTACTAATTAAGTAGTTTCTAACAAACCAACGCTGGCAAAGTCTGACAAATAATCATTAAATGTTTATAAGTATATCTGCTGGAGGTGTTCAGTAGGAATGGTATTATTAAATTGTTAAAGTAAAAGTGGCATTCTCCTTATCTTTCTTCTCTTTCATTTTACTTAAATTTTTACCATTACCATTAATTGTTTCAGGATGTTTAAGAGTGGTTCCAAACTCATCAAGTTCATATGTAAAAAGTAGAATTTTAAATCCCATCCAAAATTTGAGAGACTTAACAATTTTTAGGATTTTCGACATGCAACATTTGCACTTGAATCTATCATGTCTAAGGGAAAGAGATTGGAATTTTTAATCGAGCACATCAACCTCTCTATGTACCTTGCTGTCAGTGGTGTTGATCGTTGAACTCCTCTGTCATGACCTTAATAATAATGCACCATTCAGTCGAGAAAATTCACTTATTTAAGCATGGGAATTTTTTCTAATTATTTTTTGTTGAGTGTGTTGACTAACATCCTTGAGGATCAACTTTGAGATTCAAGGCAGAGGCAAGGGCCAAAGATTAGAGGAGGGGGGCACAGAGTACTCTTAATGAATACGATCCCAGTATAGGCAATGATTTATCTATCTGGACTCATCGTATGGATGAGAAAATTGTCCATATTGATATCTTTCAGACATCTATTAATATCTTACAGTATATGGACATGGATCATTTGAATATTAGTGAAAAATGTTCTTTTTAATTCAGAATATGTGTAGATATTTAATTTTTTGTATTTGCCTATTTTTTCTGAATTTTTCCCGATTCGATTCAAAACTTTGACTCTTTTTCCTTGGCAATTTATTGCAGATTCCAATTCTGGTAACATTAGGTCATTAAGACTCGTGTATATTTTATCCACACAACTATTGATATCAAACTTAAACCATTCAAGGTAGAGGTAAGGGACAGATCTTAGAGGAGGGGGGCACAGAGTGCTATTAATGAATACGATCCCAGTACAGGTAATGATTTATCTATATGGACTCATCTTATGGAACAGAATTGTGCATATATTGATATCTTTCAGACATCTATTAATATCTTGCAGTATATGTATTATAAACATGGCTCCTTTGAATATTAAGGAAAAATGTTCTTTTTAATTCAGAAAATGTGTAGATATTTAATTTTTTGTATTTGCCTATTTTTTCTAAACTTTTTCCCAATCCGATTCAAAACTTTGACTCTTTTGCCTTGCCAATTTATTGCCGATTCCAATTTTGGTAACATTGGGCCATTAAGCCTCAAATATATTTTATCCACACAACTATTGATATCAAACTTAAACCATTCTTCACAAGCCATACTTTGGCAAAAGACTAATGTTTTAATTACTCCCCCTTAAGAAGAGCACACCAACAACCACCAATAGAATTTCACAAGTTTCCCTACTTATCAAAGTGCAGAGCTCAGTTTTAAACATCAGAATCAATAACTTACTAAAAATTATAGTTATAAATAAATTTGTTAAGTTTTTAATCAACCAAACTTGACACAACAAAAACATCACTCATAAACACCCCAAAGTTGTATTTAAGTTTTGTAGGGGACTGTAGCGTGTGAAAATAGGGTTGACATTTGGTAATATAATTATCAATGCAGAGCATGTGATGGTAATGTCTCTCTCAAAACATGAGAAAAAAAATAATGAAAATTTACTTTTTCCAAAGCAGATGCTCTAATCCTTCTTGTGAGCATTAAGTTAGTGCATTGAAGGTAAATAAGAACATGAAAAATGGACAACCACTAGTTTTTAGATACTTGGCCAAGGAAAACAAACCAAAAAAAGAAAGCAGCTAAGAATGACACAAAAATTAATGAAAGTTTAAGCTACTAGTAATCCAAAAAATACAAGGGATGTCTCGCAATTAAGACCAAAGTTACCTTTAGGACTGAATGGCCTCACAATATAATAGACTAGTAACCAATGCATAGAAATAGATCTGGGAACCCTATCTGTTGAAATGTCTAGTTTGGGAAGGACTAGAGAAGGAGAAAGAACTCTCCAATATCAAGACACCAGCTCCCAAAATTTGCAAAGTAAAACTCAAAAAATCGAATACCAATCTTATCAGAAACCACTATCCATGTAAAATATATAAACAAATGAAACATAGTACAGAGACAAAATTGATTTGCTCACATGATTTCTACATGAATGCTGGACATATGTGGTCTCACTAGATATTAAATAATTACTTGAATTTATGTTGTAAAAGCAAAAGAAAAACATATATATTGGCACTAAAAGATGAAGAACTCTAGGTTTCTAGCTTCAGGATTATCTTTATTAAAAGTCAAAACGGAGTCAGCATCCTGTAAATATTTGATGTTTCAAATCTATAAAAGAAACAATTATGTGGCTTCGAATCCCTACTCCTCCACAATGATTGCATTACTACTGTCTAATCCAAACCCATCAACAAAAAAAATCAAATACTAATCTTATCGGAAACCACTATCCATTTTAAATATATAAACAAATGGAACATAGTAGAGGAAACTTGAGATCAAGAACAAAAAAGCTCATCCTAAATACAATAGAAACATAACCCATACCTTAGCATAATAGTCTTTCCAGACTCTTCTGACAATTTGATGACCACCAAGAGCAAAGGCCTTAAACTTGATCTTACCAATACTTAGTTCCTCTGATGTAGGATACTGAATAGGTTGATGTTGGAATAACCTCTGCAACCAAAAGCATATAAAACAAATTAGAACAGAGAGAGAAATCAATCAACTATTCCAAAACTTCTCTACAAGTCACATTATCATTCAAAAAATGCTTGCGGACAACAAATAGAAGAGTTCAAAGGAAGAAAGTTTTTGGTATTGATTAAGTTGAGGATGTTTTGAATAAAATTATACCCACTGCAAGAGGCTATCAAAATGTTCCCTGGTGTTCTCCCAAACCTTAACAGTGATTGCATATTCAAGGAATTGATTTAAATAAAATTATACCCACTACAAGAGATGATCAAAATGTTCCCCTATGTTCTCTAAAACCTTAACAATGATTGCATATTTAAGGAATAATATTTACCGAATACTCCAAACTTTAACCTATATAACGATCCTAATCTTAAAATCTAAATAGTCGAGTTATTCATTTTCCTTGGTGGCCTTCCAAAACTTATTGCTACAGATATCCCTAACTTATCTGAATCTATTACAGACCCTTTTTACTAAACCCTTGTATTGGAATCTATTCCTAAAAATATTTACAAGTTCATTTCATAAAATCTAAAGATCAGATCCTGAAAATTTAACAATAAATAATAAACCCAAATTAAGGAGCTAAGGCCTCATACTTAGTCTCACACTTGAACATACAAGAAGAAACAGTGTAGATGTACTTTTATATATCCAAAAGTCTATAAAAAAGATTATGTATGCAGGATTTATATAAAAACAAAGCAGATACCATGCATATTATTGAGTTTTGGCCTCCGAAACTCATTCTGATCTTCCGCTAGCAAAGTTCATGGTTCAAACGTAACTTTGTAGGAACCACATTCTCACCATTTCATGCTTCAACGATGTGGGTCTCCCACTCATGATTTTGATTCTAGCAGTCTCCATGGGGATCCAATACACTCTCGAAATCACCTCACTCATGGGGAATGAAGAGTTACTACTGGATTTTTTTCTAGAGAGATGAATGATAAGAGCTATATCGATGTCTACCTAGAGGGACGAAAGATTGAGCAAAATAACTATAGGGATGAAATTAGAATATCAGATGAGTGTGAATCGTGATGGTCTTAGACTAGCAAAATTTCATATATCAGCTTCAACCTTCTACTATAAACCAGAGAAGAAATAATTTAAAGAAGATTCATGAAACTAACCTGTAAAAATCCTGCAGATAGAAGGAACCTTGTGAAATTGCTTTCCACGAATCCACTCAGCCACTGTAAAGACATGATTTGCAATTGAAGTCAAGCTTGATGTTGAGTCTGACACTTGCAGCATTATATAGGTAAAAAACATCCTCACTTGACTAAATCTATCCACGTTTTTCTCAAATATGGACCGAATGCAGTAAAAAACTTCGCCAGTTGACTAAATCTCCACGTTTTTCTCAAATAATTGTCCACAAACCCAAATCTAGGATGAACTATGTCCAATTTACCCCAATCAATGTCGAAATAAGACCAGTTTACCCAAAGATCCATAAATCTCTTGTGAAATACCAAATTTTTAACCTATTATCCATAAACCTGGGGCGAAATACCAATTTTTTAACCTATTGTCCATAAATCCAGGGTGAACCATCTTCGTTTCTCCTCCCAATCTGAAAAAATCGGGTGAATGTGGGAAAATATCAATATTTTCCTGGGCTAAATTTCATTTTCCCGTTTTTCCTTGTTTCACAATGAAGGCTATTTAACTTGGGCCAGCTATATATAAAATAAATAATGGGCTAAATTATTAAATAAAAAAATCATTTTAATATAAAAATTCACCCACCTTTTTTTGGCTATCCCTTAAAATTCGCCCTCAAAATCATCCCTGTAGAGGACATTCTAAGGATGTATGTCATGGACAAACTAGGGAAATCGAAAGACTACCTACGCTTAGTGGATTTTGATTACAATAATTTTCAAGTTTCTGCAGGTATGAGTCCTTTTGAAATTTTATATGGATGCAAATGTAATACTCCAATTTCATGAAGTAGTATAGTTGATAGGTTAATGTTAGGACCTGATTTATTAAAATATATGGAGCTAACCGTGAAATAGATACAACAAACTTAAAGGCTGCCCAAGACAGGTAGAAAAGTTATGCTGAACTAAAAGAACTCCTAGAGAGTTTCAGGTGGGTGAGCATGGGTACAAGAAAATTTTCTTGAGATTGGGAAAGTAATCAAAGTTGACACCCATGTATTGTGAGCCATTTGAAATTTTGGATAAAGTAGGGTCGATTATGTACCAATTATCCCTACCACCCAATACTAAAGTGCATAATGTGTTTCACGTTTCTATTTTAAAAAGATATGTTCATGATGTTTCTCATGCGATTGATTGGAATGTGATCCAGGTTGAACCCGAAGGAGAGTTCCATGTGGGACCGAAGTGCATTTTTTATAGGAGAGAAATTTTACTCCAAAACTGTATAATCAGACAAGTCAAGGTGCAATGGAATCACCTTATTCTAGAAGATGCTACTTGGGAACTGGAAAGTGATATGCAGGAGGCATATCCAATCTTATTCCAAAATGATGGAATGGAAGAATAAAGCATAAAGCTAGTAACACCGAGGACAGTGTTATCCTCTAAGAGGAGGTGTGTGTAATGCACCTAAAATTAATAATTTATTATTAATTTCTACTGAAAATGCTTTATTTATTATTTTTGACAAAAATTCACAAATAAAACAATTGTAATGAATTATTATTTATTAATAAAATATGCTGAAGGGGGGACAAAAGTGGAAATAGTTGTTGAAGAGTGCTTGCTGACCCACAAGAGGAAAAGAAAAGTGGCTGAAGTCACTGAGTGTGAAATCAAGGTGCAGGAGGTATCATCCCAAAAAATCAGGTCACAACTCCTAGTTGAGTGATAAAGAGAAGGAGGCTCATAAATGACCAAGTCCTAGGAAAAATACTATATAATAGTATGTCCATAAGCAAGCAGGAGGCTAGCATTGGATAAGGATTATATATGAGAATGCAAGAGATGGGGCATTGAAGGATTTTGTTCTTGTGGTTCAACAAACAGGCTCGGGGATTCTGTAGCAAGTAACTTGGATGCTCTGGGAGTTGGTTGGGAGGAACAACTTTTCCACTTTTCTTTTCCCAACAGTGGTGCCAGGTTCTTATTCTACAATTTAAATGTTATATTCTAGATCTGAGTGATTAATGTAAAAACCTAGTATGTATAGATTATCCTAGATTCATTTATCAGTTTTTATTTAGTTATGATCGATTATAAATGTTAAATGGTATTTAGGAAGGTTCTTAGATCAGGAATCCATGCCTGAGTTAGGATTTTCTTTCTTTTTACTAGTTATATACTGAAAATCAAATTTTGTGCTTAATGGATAGGTGATTGAATTATACATAATTATTCCCTATGTGACAAATTTAGTTAATGTAGCTCTACATGTTTTTCCTTTAAATTTATATCCTATTTTTCAATATTTAAAGCATTGAGACTATATGCTTATATGGTCACAATATATAACATAGTTAATTACTTATCTAGAGTTACTTTAGTATAAAATCATAAGGTTTTATTAATGTACAAAGTAGATATATTATAAATAAATTTATAAACACCGAGTTATCTTCTATTCGTTTAGAACAAATATTGCATAAACTCATATGTTAAGCCCCCTACAGAATGAATATAGTGTAATAGATAAACAATTCTTATAGATCCAATTAAATAATTATAATAGGATCGAGGATCCAAAACAAATAATCATCTGCGAATTAAACTTAAGTAAAATACGAACCGATGCTTCAAGGATCCACAAACTAAGAATCTCAATTGATTATAATTGTCGAGTATCCCTTTGCAACATTGAGGTTATACAAATAGTCGCCCACAGGATAGTTCCAACAAATATTTAACTAACCTATTGGAATCCTTCACGGATCTAGAAATTTAATAAACTTAAAATATTTAGGTAATCCACAACACAATCGTAAGCATATACGCTAGCTATTGCAGCTACGATTTCTATATTAAAATCAAATCACTAATAAAATATTTGTTTCCCAAGGACCGGCATTTAAGCTCCTCATTGATGGCATCAGAGCCTTAACAAAAATTGCATTTACTGCATAGGTAATCATAGACCCTATGGGTCGTGACAACCAAAAAAAACATTAAGTAAATATAGAAATGGTCGTAAGTCCATCTAATGGCTACCATCATTTACGTAGAGGTTAAACACATGTTACAAATTGTAATCATCTACTTCATACTCCATCATATTACAGGCGTAGGCATATGCACAACTATATATCTTTATCTATCGTGTTCATGGCCGTAAGACCATCGAGGATATGGCATTCATTGAATTAAAATGAAGATACTAAAGCAATGGTGCTACAGGTTAAGCAAACAAGATGCCTCTATATGTATTCAAATAAACAAACTTTGTTAAATACTTTCATGGTTGTAATACCATCGAAGGATTGCATCCATTATATTTTTTTTACAATCCGAATAACCAAATACAACACCAAAAAACGTAAAGACCTCATGGCTCGAATCCAAATAGTGGATTATGGTTGTAAGACCATTATTGATGGTTTCCATCATAAACCACTCTTTAAACAGGTATGCATTTCACATTACATACCCTAAGGGTTCGTTCCTTAACAATAACAAATAGTTTACATGCAAAACTCACAACTGTAGTAGCATGAATCCTAGGGTCGAGTATTTCCTTTAAAAAACAAATAAAATGCATAAAAAAATTAAACATTGCTGAAGAAATTGGTCGCAAGGGACTCTTCCAGGTAAACCCCAAAGGGTTTTATTTTCACAAACATCGTTAAACAAAGGGAAGACTTATCTTAAAAAACTAGTGCGTTTTCCACTTTTAGCCCATGCTAGTACCTAGCGTATCTGTAACCAATGTTTTCACTAGTCACGATTTTGAAAATTGTTTTCATATGGGAAAGTTAAATAAATGAATTTTTTAACTATAGTTTACCTGGGCGTTTAAAAAAGCAGGACTGGGAGGAGGTGGCCTTGTCGCCTCCCTCTCCAGTGCCTTCAACCTGTATGCAATGCAAGATTCGGTCAGAATCGCATTTTAATAACAAAACGAACAAAGGAAAAAATGTTTAAACCCTTACCTTGGCATGTTGCAAAAAGGGCTAGGGGTCGACTCCTCCGGAGTACCCTTATCCCTCCTCTACCTGAAACCACAACAAACATTCATCAAAAAACTTCGTAATAATTATTTTATGCCAAGTAAATTTATAGACATAAGTTCCAAGACCTTTTTCTTACCTGTTAGCAGGAAGATTGCTTGAACGAAGTAATGGCAGACTTCGTGGTGATGCAGGAATTGGAATGTATACCACTGGGAAAGCTTTGGGAAAACCAGAGATCTTAGAAATTTTAAAGCATCACACTGTTAACAAAATGAATAACTGAAAAGCCCTAGTTTTCCATAACCTCTATCACAGAGCGGAGCTTCAGCTCTTGCTGGCTCAAAACCAAAATAACCAGTGCAATAATGAGGGTTCTAATAGTCCAAAAACATATTATAACCCTGTAAAAACCCTTAAAATACCAATATAAAGGTGTAGGTCCGAGATCACCTATCGAGCCAGCTCAAGAGACTAGCTGCGTTTTCAACTCGTAGCCAGGACAACAATTAAAGTCAACCAAGTACCACTTTTAACCAGTGGCTAGAGAAATCATGGTCCAAAATAATTGTAAGCATGTTATAATATTAAAGCTCCTAACACATGTCCAAATCCATCAAACAACCACATAACACTTTAACATATCATAAACATTATTTTTAATCCAAAAAAACTAGTGCATCGTAAACTTGTATTATTATAACAAGGTTTACACTATGGTAGTACCATAGATCATACAAATCCCAAGCCAACACGCTTAAGGGGAGGGTCATCAACCAACTATAAGATTGGGATATGGTAAGGACTAAGGCATTTAATATTCACTTAATCAACTTATTACATATGGGATGGGATCAAGACCGAAGATAGTATCCCCATCCTTAGGGCGTTTAGGGCCCTAGTAAAAATAATCAATTTAAGAGCA
Source organism: Pseudotsuga menziesii (assembly GCA_001517045.1). NCBI lineage: Eukaryota > Viridiplantae > Streptophyta > Pinopsida > Pinales > Pinaceae > Pseudotsuga > Pseudotsuga menziesii. The sequence continues at coordinate 40,284 of LPNX010512192.1, read as the reverse complement.
ATTAAACTGAGAACGTCACATGTATGGGAATGGATGAATGTTTTGAAGGAGCTATCCACTGCTCAACCAACAAATCCTAACATAATTGACGAGATAAATATATTAATAACTTGCAGTAGTAAAACATGAGTAATCTGCTAGTAATTTACATTGAATCAATGCATGTAAAAAAAAATTACGATTTTGAGGTGTGTTATAATTTTATAGTTGTGATTATCAAGGTATATATAGTCTCCCCAGAATTATTTTACACTTGTAATCATCATGGGATGTAATTATTGTGGATAGAAGCAACTATGAAATTATGTAATATTTGTGGTTATTTTGTAAGTTGTTTTTTTATTAAAGTATATTTAATAACAAGAAATTGTTTTTTTAACTCTCTTCCAAAATTTTAACATATGTTTGTTCATTTATAACTACTATATTTGTATTATAAAGCTTATTCAAGTCTATTGAATAACAAGTAATTGTTTTTTTTTTTTTTTAACTCTGCACCTTCCAAAATTTTAACAATTGTTTTTCATCTATAACTATTATATTTGTATTATAAATATTTATAATTTTTTTATAACAAAAATGAGCATTGATATATTGATGAAAGGATGACCTAAATTCAACAAAAAGTTACCAAAAAAACCGCCATTTCTTAAAGAGTATCAAAGTTAATTATATACATATTTACAGTCATCCTGACATCAAAGATTCTTCGAAAAAAGACATAAAAACACAAACTACTATATATTCGAACAAATTCACCATCAACTAGAAGGAAAAAAAACTGCATAAAAGTAAAATAATACAAATTGAAGTCATTTTCTGAATCTTTTCCATTTCATAGTCTTTTTCAGAGGTACTACCAAAACTTCCAGAGGAAGTGTCACCAAAATATTCTTCATTTTCAATTGAATCTTCCTCAAGGCTATCAAAAGAATCAACACTTTGTTCACTACTACCAAATTGAGAACTAGAGACCCTCATAAATTTCTTCACTATCAACAATAGAAATATTAACATCCAAATATTTATCATCGGAACTGTTGGCCCTAGGAAAATGTGTAAAGTTTGTTTCGTAAGTTTTGAGAAGTTTGGTTAGGGTGTGAATAGGGTTGCAATGGAACGAAGATGGAGAAATTTGGTCGTGGTGTGAACAGGGTTGCAACGGAGCAAAGATGGAATGGATCGGATCTAGAATTTTGGGCATTTTTGGGGGAAACATTAATGTATGCAGTGAATTAGTTAGAAAAGTTGTCTACTTATGGGTATTGGACGCAGGATGTAAATTCGGTCGTTAGAGACTATAAAAATGTAAAAGGGTTGAGCTTTAGGAGTGAGTTACTAGTTGGTTCGAGAGGAAAAGTATAGGAGAGACACTCGAGAGTAAGATCTAAAGAAGCTTGTTGTAAGTTGTAGTGCAAAGAGTGAATACGAGGCATGAAGGGATTGTAATGTCGATCCACAAGTTGTCTGCATGGATCTAATGTAAAGGTGATTTGGGAAGATGTCTTTAAGCTATGTGCGTAGACTAAAGTGTTCAAACATGAATTATGCCAAATGATGAGTGCTTTTGTGGTTTTCTTTCCGTATGGGTTTCCATGTTAAATTCTCTGTGTCAAATGGTTTATGTTTGTTTTATGTCTTAAGATTTTTTATTTGTTGTGACTCATAATAGTTATGAGGAAATGAAATAATAGTGTTGAAAATTTTGGAACTTGGTATATGTGATTTATATCTGTTATTTTTTCATATGTTTTAATCTTTCAATGATCATCCACCTATATGCATCGTGGGCTAGTTTGTCGAGCTCTTCCATGGAGTGATCCCCATCTCTCACTACAAAATCTTGGTTCGTGTATTCCCTATAGGTATCTCAGGCGAGACTTCACTTACGTCGCAAGTGTTGTTGACGGATTTATGCTTAATCGAGTCAATGCCTTGGGTTTTGTTGGTTGGGCTAGAAGGTTGAACTTGGGTTAGTCGAAGAAAAGCCAACAAATGGTTCCGTTGTCGGGACCATGATCATCATGAGAGGGACATGTTTTGGCAACCGATAAAGCATGAGATTCATGATTTGGTGTACCACAATGCTAGAGGATTTGCACAAGAAGAAAGTAAGGGATCACAACTGACTCCAACATAATGGTTAGAAATGTATGTTTACTCAGGTATTCATGAAATTTTATTTAGTGAATTTCTTTTTGTATTGTATGAATGGATGGTGAGGCTAGCAACTCAGAAGATGAATTCTAAAGGTGGAGAACCCAAGTAGTGGACACCTCAACTGATCCGATGGGCAGAGAGTGTCAGTAATTATATTTTTAAGGATGTCGACTTCCAGGTCGATAACATTTTGGAAGGATACATTAGTGAGGTTGTTGTAGACACTATTAATTCATATAGTGAAGCTAAGAGAGAATTCTTCCAAGGTCCTAGAGCCAAGTATTTGAATTCCATGAAGTTGTGGATTAAAATGTTGGTATGTGAAAAGGGAATACTAAGGATGGAATCTAACGAGTAAATCATTGTGCATGTAGGACATGGATTATGAAGAAAGGAAGGCCTGGAAAAGATGGAAAGAGTGAGCTGAGATGTTCTCAGCTGGTAGGGAGACTGATGAAGAGGGTGGTCGTCTAAGCCTAGAGGAAGAATATTATGGTTGGGTAAAAGGAGAATAATTGCAAGAGGGAGAGTTATAGTGCGATCGAAAGAGGGGACTACAAGTTGGTGCCACAACCTAATGAAGAGTCTTGTGATGAAGAGGAGGAATTTCATCCTATTTATAAAGACGAAGAAGAGGCACTAGATCTGTACCATGCCCAATATTTCGACATACCCACAACTTCGCATACATATCCAGCATGAAAGGTAAAACCGAAAAGCTTTTTGAAGTGATTTTTGTCAAATCAAAGTAATAGTGATAGCCAAGATAGTGGTAAAACATTTCTTACTAGTGGAACATCTAATTTGAGTTCATCAGTATCCCAAGTACATAGGATTTCTAGGAGCGACATAAAATTTCCTATATTCAATGGGAATGGTTTGGAAGACCCTGAGCAACATTAGGTTTTGTGCAAAGCTGTTCTAATCATGTGACAGGTCTAGGATGAGGCCATAAAAGGGGCTCCGATGATCACAACCTTTAGGGGTCATGCTCTTGGCTGGTACATGAAGTTTTCAATGTTCCCTACCAAAAACCCTCATAAGTCATTAGATTAGATATGGTCCGGGCTAGTAGATGAATTCAAGAAGTCCAAGTCTGAGTCGAAGTGCATCACAGAGCTGAAGGAGGTCAAGAAAATTTTGAGTGATTCTGTCTGGGATTTTGACCAAAGATTCAAAACCCTAATGACTATGGTGAGTTTCAAAACATATGATGTCCAACACAAATAATGGTTCATTGTTGCGTTGTTACCACATATTTGTCTTCCCTTGATGCAGCAGAAGATAGTGTCCTAGATAGAAGCTCTCAATCTTGTCATGAGGTTAGAAGCTTCTGTAGTAGGAGAAACTGGTGCAAGGATGATGCAAATTTAGTCATATTTATCTAATTTAACATTGCAAATACAAGATATAAAGAAAGGAAAATAAATCCACAAAGAACTCTAGTGTACAAGAAGAAAAATTGAAGGCCACATAAGGATTCATGTCTAGCCTTCTCAGTTTACCTTGCATCAGGAGTGTCAAATCCATTAAGTTCACAAGGAATTCCATGGTGTTGAGTTTTCCAAACAAGATTTCATCGATCAAAGGAATGTATGTATTTACAGAAGATAGTAGGCACACATACTAGTATTTATTGTAAATTATGTTGATCTGTGAGACATGATGAAAAGGACTACAGAGCATACCAGTTGTTGCAGGAAAATACAATAGACACCTACATAATCAATAATGATGAGAATATGCAAGTTGAATGATATTGTGCACAATTTTCTCACCCAAGGGGGGACGGTAATTTTAGAGGCCGAAGATGATGACGAGGATTTAGTCGAGGGAAACGCCAAATTATTTTCTATAGATGTGGAAAACCAGGACATTGTGCTAGAGAATGCACTAATCCTATGTCAACATGCTCATATTGTAAAGTGTTGGATCATACCATTGAGGAGTTCCCACAACTTGTTGCTAAGTGGTAGGCCAGAATCATAGGGAACCAGAACCAACCTCCAAATCTGAATCAAAATGTCCAAAAGATTTATGTTGATCCCTAAGAACCTACTATTGTTGTTTTAAGAAGGGGTGGTGCTACAACTAGGTATGATAGAGGAGAACCATGGATAAATTCAAGGGTTTGACCTCTGGCCCAAAAGAAAGTACCATTCGACGTCCAGAAGGAAAAGGGCACCTTCTTCAATGCACAGAATGATTTTATGGATAGAAATCATGCTTCAACATATACTTGTTTTTCGGTGTTTGACAATGGACCAATCCTTGAAATTCCATCAAGTTTTGACCATTCACTCCAAAGGAAGTCGACAGAAAAGGAAGTCAATTTGAAAAATTTCTTCAAAAGTTGTTTAGCTCTTATGAAAGATAAATATGCTTTGGAAGAGCTCTCGGTTGTAATAGAATAACCCTAGTCAAGTCTGTGACCATAGAATAATGTTAATCATGTTTATAGAATATTGAAGATTGGTCGATAGCTACATAATAATTCCCAAATAGGTGACTACGACATGGACTTTATTATTCTTGACTTGGGATCAAGTGTTAACATCTTGACAAGGAAAACCCAGGAAAGCGTGGGGAAGATTAAGTTGGTATGGTCTCATGTTCAGCTAAAGTTAGACAATCACCTGAAGGTTTTGCTTATTGGTCAACCTCCATGGGTTCCTATCGAGGTGGAAAGGATCTGTACATATGGAGATTTTGAGGTAATAGAGATTTTCGATGATACGAACCCTTATCCATCACTTTTAGGGATCAACTAGGATATTGAGAATCAGACCATCATAAAATTTAAGAAGAGAATGTTGTCGTTTGATCAAAATTGTGGGTAGTTTCTCCAATTGATCCTTTGGAAGGCCAATGCTATGTTGATCTAGTGAAGGGTGAAGGTCAAGAAGGGTACCTGGATAAAATTTATAATATCTTGTATGTAATGGATGACTACATCAATCCTAGATCAATCCTAGAGTCAATGAAAAATTGAGTTGGCGAAGTGTTAGTTCTTGTTCGTTAGATTCAGGTGAAGCTTTGGAGAATCGACATAACCAGTTGCATGAATTATCAATGCAGAAATGTGTGAGGATCATAAAATTTCAGCGAGGATTCATAAATTTATTGAAGTCTATTTTGATGACTGGATGGTCTATGGGCTAGTTAAAGATCATATCTAAAGTCTTAAGAAGATGTTGGAACGGTGTAGATAGTTTCATATTTCTTTAAATCTGAAGAAATGTATTTTATGTGCTCTGTTTGGAATTTTTTTGGGGCATGATGTTTGTCAAGAGGGAATATTGATGTACCCTACAAAGATTGCAATTATTGTTGACCTACCCCCATGCTCATCGATTAAATATTTAAGTACCACGCTAGGACATACTGGTTATTACATCAAATTTATTAGGGATATGCAAAGATCACTGCTCCAATGGAGAAGATGTTGAAGAAAGATGTTAAATTTCAGTGGGACAAACAATGTCAAAAGATCTTGGATGTTCATAAAAAAAACATGGTTTCAAACCCTATCTTGGTATTCCCTGATTGGAAAAAATAATTTCATGTGCATGTTGATGCATCAATTGTCGCACTAGGAGAAACGCTTACACAACCAGGTGAGGTATCTATTCATTACCCTATTTCATTTTCTAGTAGGAATTGGTCGGGTATAGAAAGAAATTATACCACTACATAATGGGAAGGACTTGCTATGGTATTGGGTGGTCACTTCAAGATCCTTACAGACCATTATGATTTGAAATACTTGGTCAATAATCCAATGTTGGGGGGGGGAGATCTGTTGATGGCTTCTTCTCTTCCAAGAATTTGATTTTCAAATTATTGTAAAGCTAGGAAAACTAAATGCAAGACCTGGCCATCTTTCAAGGTTAGAGAATGGGGAAGAGACTACTAGTCTAGATGATACTCTTCCCGATGCACATTTATCTACAGTAAAAGTGGTTGATGACCATTATGAAGACATTGTGCATTTCTTGAATATGGGGTTTGCACTAGAAGAAGTTATTGGGATTTGAACAAGCATCATTAAATAATACACGAGATAACACAAATCCACATCGCAAAAAAATTAAGATAGACACAATATATTTACATGTAAAAATCAAAACTGGGAAAAATCACCATAATAGATTTATTATCTCCCTTGACCTAAATTGGCCAAGTCAAGCCAAGTGAGCTAGCCACCACTCACCTCCAAGCCACTTTACAATGGAGTCTCCTCAAGCCTTGTAAAGGCTTACTTACATGTAATACTAGGGACTATACTATGGGACACTAAATACCATTGGCCACCAATACCATGGAAAATACCATGGGTTATAATAAACCTTGTTCCCAAACCATATGCTAGACCTCAACCACCTTTAACTCATTACTGAGTCAAGGTTAACCCTAACAATCCCCATTGAAACATTACTTGGAGTAAAAACCAACCCCCCTCAATGTTTTACCGAGGAATCTCACATACACACCCCTATCACCTAGGTCTATTTCCTGACTTTATAGATGAGTTACTAGAGGTATGCATGCCTTACTAGGTCTTACAACCATATTCCCTTTTACATCCAAACTGCTCCATTAAGTTTTTTTCATCTGTCTTCATGGTGACTACACCATCGCCATATGTTTCTTTATCCTCTCATTTTTCCATGCTTTCTTTCTTGCTCGTCTACTTGCTCATTTTCTATCATGCTCTTTCTATTCCTGCATCCAACCCTTTCATTGACATCCATATCAAGAGGAATCCATCTATCAGATTACATGGGTCCTTAGCTGCTATAACTCTCAGTTCCCTAGGAATTCTCTTCACATACATGGCTCACCAATATTGGTCCCACAACTAAGATTAAACCATCTCACATTCCTCCCGCAATCGAAGACTCAACCTCTCCAATCTATATCAAGTTAGGCTACACGTACACCTGCCACCCTCATACCTACCTAGTGGTTCATTCCACACTTGATGCAACATCCCTTCTCTATGCATAAGAGGGTTACCTTCATCTGCTTCTAGTACCCGAGGAAATTGCATTAAAACAAGGAACCCAAAAATACCGTTAGGGTGTCGAGTACCACTGAACATTCACCCCACAATTAATTCAAAAAACCAAGTACAACACAACGAGAAAAAATACATGCCAAACCATGTCTCTGATACCATTTATAGGATTTTAAACGAGCATACATAAAATTAATAATGAGAGAACATAAAATGATGTAGCAACACATTTAAGATAGACTCGACATATATAAATGGAAAACCCAAAACTAGGAAAAACCACCATAATAGATCTATTATCTCCCTTCACCTAATCCGGCCATGTTGGGCCAAGTGAGCTAGCCACCACTCACCTCTAGGCCACTTTATAATGGAGTCTCCTCAAGCTTTATAAAGGCTTCCTTACATGTAATACCATGGGACAATACTATGGGCCACTAAATACCATTGGCCACCAATACCATGAAAAAATACCATGGGATATAATAAACCTTGTTCCCAAACCATGTGTTAGACATCTACCACCTTTGACTCATTTTTGAGTCAAGGTTAACCCCAACAGGATTTAGCATAGCATAAAAGAAACAACCGGTTGTAAAAGTTGCAGATTTCGAGCTGATCGTTGGATAATTGTATAAGATGGGACCAGATGAGATACTTTATCGCTGTGTCTTGAGTGATCGATGGTGTTGAATGAATCTCATGCTGGCATCATAGGGTTCCACTATGCATGAAAAGTGACAATGCACAAGGTTTTACAAACAGGATTATGGTGGCCTACTCGTCATGCAAATGCTATGGATTATTTTCGTAGGTGTGATATTCGTCAATGTACATGGATACCGTGGTGACAAGATGAAATGTCGTTGGTACCACAGGTAACTTTTCAAGAATTTGATAAATGGGATGTCGAATTTATGGGTCCCATTAATCCACTGGGTAAATGGACAGGTACACGGTATATAATTATTGCGAGAGATTATTTAACCACGTGGGTTGAAGCAACACCACTCAAAGATTGTACTGTCGTGACTACTGCAAGGTTTTTGTTCTACCATGTCGTTACCAGGTTTGGGTGTTAAAAAATCTTAATAAGTGACCAAGGTACACATTTTTTTAATCAGTTGATTGAGAAATTAATTGATGAATTTTAGATCCATCACAGGAAGTTAACGCCATATCATCGACAATCAAATGGAGTTGTCGAAGCATTTAACAAAATCTTAGAAAATGAACTGACTAAGATCTACAATGTAAATTGTCATGACTGGGATCACAAAATACTTGCAGTTTTATGGGCTTATCACACGACATGCAAGAAGCTTACAGGGAACACTCTATTCTGATTGGCTTATGGGAAGGAGGTTGTTATTTCAATAGAATACATTGTACCAAGCCTCATAATAGCTGCAATTACTGAGATGAAATATGTCTATGCAATTGAATAAAGATTATATTAATTGATACATTTGGAAGAATATCATTTCATTGCAGGCTATCATCGCCATGTTGAGAAAGAGAGATAGAAGGCTTGGCATGATTGCCACATTAATTTCAAACAATTCCATCTAGGTGATTTTGTTCTTCTTTAAAACAATAATTTTTTAAAACATCCTGCTAATATTTGTACACACTGGTTGGGACCATATGTTTTCATTCATGTCACTAATGGAGGTGTTGTTTAGTTACAAAGGTTAGATGGTGCACCCTTTTATGGGTTGGTAAATGGGAGTTGAATGAAACCTTATATGAATAGTCATACTTCGCTCGACTAAATAGGTATTAACTAAACTTGTAAATGAAAACAAAAATTGAACTCTTATATACAAGTTTGAAATCTTACTTTGAAGACAGGTTTGTTGCAAGTTAAAGGTATGTCGTAGGCTACACGTCTTTCGTTAGCGAAATTTTTTTCACAAGCTTAGGTTGTGTTGCAGTTAAAGTTGGGTAGCGAGAGATTTTGGTGACATACTTTCTATCAATTCTGTAATTAATGAATAATGATTTCCTACTTTTATGGCGAACGAAGTGATGCCTTTAATGGCGCTTTGTCATAATGGTTGAAAAGATATCAGTTTGTGAAAGGATTAGCCACCACCTTTTTCAATTTATTGCAAACCCACGTGATTGGCTGACTTGTCACATGCATAAATCTATTTCACTCTTAGCAGAATCCAATTTCCTGATTGTATCGAAATGTGAAGTTTCTTGAAGTGAAATAACTATGTGCAATTCCTTGAGGCAAAATATTTCTCTAATGGATATTCCTCTGTCGAGTTCAAGCCCCATTCGAGGTTCAGGTGTGGAGGCTCCCCTTGCCATACCCATTTTATAGGAGGCATGATAGGTTTCCTCATGACCCATCCCTGTAAATCCACCAAGGAAGAAGCGAACAACTAGTCAGGTCATTCTTGCTAAGCAGAGATTCAAAGAAACACATGATGTTGAACCTTCAGGATCCATTTCAACAACAATACTGCGTAGGTATATTCTGTTGTTAAAGGATGATGCTCCCAATGTGGTCATTCACAAGAATGCCAAGTATCTGTTGGTTAATCCAACCAATTCGAAAGGTGTGCATATCACAACAAATATTATGTTGAACTTGAAGAAGCTAACATTCGCATACCATTATTTAACGAAGTTCCCTGAACTCCAGCTGTCATAGTAAATGACTTCAGTATAATTGGTTGAATGCGGTCCTATCTAGTTGGTCCCTATGGATTGGGATAATGGGTTGGATAAGTCAAGCATTCTGTCCTTGATTAATATGCCCCACTTTGGTTGCACTACGGAGGTCAATGCATGTGTGAAGCAGTTGTTCGTTTGTTTTCATCGGGGGTACTTATGGTTGGATAATCGTATTTATGTCGGTGTCAACTTGATTTCTTCCATCACTTGTCTGCCTAAAGAAGAAGTTGACCCAATGCCATTTTTTGATAGTATGGAGCATGACTCGATCCTTGTCTCTTGCATGAATAAGAAGTACAATCTTACATGGGATAAGAGGGGGTTTTCCATCACCTCTATTAGTGATCATGGTGTTTGGTTCATATCTAAAGTACTGTCCAAAAATTTATTAAGGAATATGCAACCGAACTAGTGTACTATTGGTACCATTGCTGTAGCTGAGCAATGTGCTACTGAAGTCCATATGAATTGGTCCACATTTTTGTTGAATGAATTATTAGCGGATGTTATTGATGCATAGGAAAATGGTACTCCTTTCACTTATTCCTGGTTGCTAATTTTGATCTATTTTGTCGCCTGGGCCATCCACCCAACTATCAAGGGATGGAAGTGCATGTCCCATGTCGCGGAACATGCTACTAGAACTTATGGTATGACAAGAATAACCGAACACGACAAACGGAAAACAATATTGAATTCCACCTACATATTGATGCGCTTAGGTATCATATTGGAAATCGGTCAAGAATTGCCGCAAAAACTGTCCTGTGGTACAGAAATGTGATAAAGTTTATTGCAAGGGCTCACCATCTATATCTGCAACCATGGAAATACCACCAACATCCATGGTTAACCATTGCATTTCAGTTAGCCGAGGAGGAACTTTATTTGATAGTTTGGGATTGGACTGAAAAATGGAGGCAGAATGTCACAGATGACCTATTATCTACCGAAACTAACTCGCGACAGGAGGACACATTGGGGACTTAAGTAAGCGACCCCTGGATGAAGAAAACCCACCTATTTCACCTCGTGACAACAATGAAGAATCAATTGCAACGCCGACAGATCCAGAACTGGGGGAAACGAGGAAAGATGTTGAAGAGAGAAAAAAGGAGTCTCTAAAAGAAAAAGGCTACCAGATATCCCCCTACTAGACTTATTGATGACAACTATAATTTTCCAGTTGATAGAATGGCGGAGCTCGTTGATGAAACACATCAGAATATTGATATTCGGCACACACACTTTATTGGGAGTGTTATTGACTTACTTCAAACTCTCTACGCTGTAGTAAAATAAGTAAGGGTAGCAGTTAGTCAGGGACCTTTGCAGTCGTAGTATCAATAAGAGGTTCCTTTTGAGGATCACCCACCTAAAGTATAATCAAATCGACAACATCATAAAGTTCAGGTGTTGCCTAAAGCAGTTGAATTGGGCACACCAAAATATAATAGCGTGATTCAGGACATTGGTTATGTTAGCATAGATCTATCTGTGTTTCCCATGTGTTTACAGCATAACATACAACCGGTTGCATTCGATTGGATTGAGGCAATGGAACATACAATGTATGAACACTTGAAGTAATCGAAGATCGACGTATCTTTGCACCAGAAGAAGTTGGAGGAAATAGAGAAGCATACACAAAACCAAAATCAGGATAGGAAGAGACTTGAGCAAGATGTCGCGTTTACCTACCATGAAATTCCATAGGTTGGAGTTACACCTGACATGCTCCCTAAGGCTCGAGTCATTAAGCTGGGGGAAGTGGCTACCGACTTCCACTAGAGAATTGCAAAATTAGAATCTAAGCTTCTTCCTAGTACACCCCCCTAAAGTATTGGAAGAGCAACAAAAGGTAGTTAATGAAGATGTGCAACAAATTTAGGAGGATGAGTCACTATGTGCTAAGGCATATGCATAGGTTTCCCATGCATGGGAATCCTTGATGGATGATGTTGAGCTGCAGGACATAATAGAGCAAATTCATGCAACAAAGTCCAATATGGTCAGGCTGAGGAACTCATTGAAAACATTGTCCTCAGTAGAGAAGATGAGTAAGGCTACTGAACTCAAATTCTTATTGTAGCATGTCACTAAGCTCCAAACACAGTAGCAACGAAGAACAAATCATGCTGCACAGCTTCAGTTTGAAACACAGCTAGTCACAGGGACCATTCATCTAGTACATGTTCAAGTGCGAGAGGCTCAGAGAGGTGACAAAAGTGGATATTTTGGGACATCTAAGTTATGACCTGATGGAGAAAATTGCTAAGGTAAAGGAATATGTTCAACGACAGGAAGATGATGCAATGAAAATATTCCAAGATTTTCAAGATAAGTTGAACGCCACAGAGGTTTATGTCTGAATTGGCTCGCGACGAACCACATGTGAATGTTGGGTTCCTGTTGGCCCTAGGAAAATGTGTAAAGTTTGGTCCGTAAGTTTTGAGAATTTCGGTTGCAGTGTGAACAGGGCTGCGGCGAAGTGAATTGGAGAAGTTCGGTTGTAGTGTGAACATGGTTGCGACGAAGCAAAGATAGAATGGATCAAATCAAGAATTTTGGACAATTTTGGGGGAAACATTAATGTATGCAGTGAATTAGTTAGAAAAGTTTCCCACTTATGGGTAGTGGGAATGGGATGTAAAATAGACCATTAGAGCCTATAAAAATGTAAAAGGGTTGGCCTTTAGGAGTTAGTTTTTTTTTAATAGAAACTATTAAGTATTTTTGTATAAAATAGAGTTTACATTACGCCCAAAATGGAGTGTTCCCATAGGAGGGCAACGTCCAAAATACCTTGCTCATCTTTAACATATTTGTAAGTATCATAGAATATTCCTAGTATATGGAGACTATACCTCACAAATTTTCCAGGAAGCAGTAAACAAAAGAAATGAATTGTAAAGGCTGAGAAAAGATGCTAAATTTGTGCAAACTAAAATCATTGGATCACCCGCTTTCATTGAAGTTCACCTTGCTGCTTCCATTTTCAGAAAATCTCTTATCAACATCTATCATATCCAATATTGCATATAAATTTCATTCATATTGAAACCAAGGGCTATCCTTTTTGCATGCTTTCTTGCTAAAGTCGGATGAATCCTCGAAATCTCTGCCCATTTTCCTACCCTTAGTCTTACCCAAGTGCAAAATCACATCCTGTTGCTATTTTCACCTGTTGTTGACATCTACTGAGTATTAAAATAGTTATTTTTATAGTGCTATCCAACTCACCCTATGATGCCCTTTCGATCCCAAGAGGTTTGTCTTCCAAAACGCCAGTTGATTTCCCTCTTCACAGGTTTCATTTATTCTGTGCAAAGGCTCTAGTTGAACTCCAACTAGATCACGAGCCAACCCAACAAGTTGGAAATTCAATAATTTGAACATCCCATTGATAGCATTCATTTTGTTTCCTAGAACTGAGAATTATTTCATTTTCCCTCTGCACAAAGGCTTTAGTTGAACTCCATCCAGATCGTGAGCTAACCCAACAAGTTGGAAGTTCCATGATTTGAGCGTCCCATTGTTGGCATTCATGATTGGTTTGAGCATCCTCATGCTACTTCTCTGTAAATGAGGCGTTATTGAAACACATTCAAAAGCAACTAAAGTGTATTTGTGACACATTGAGATATACCACTCCATGTTTACAATGCAATGCATACCTGCCATTTGAGATAAAGCCGAGTTTAATGGAGATAAATAATCTTCCTTTATGGAAATAGATCTGAGTTCAAGTAATCCATCTTATTTCGTTCCTTTCTTCATTACATACTAGTTCTCCATATTCTAATAAAACTCCTTTGTTAGCCATTAAGTCTGCCTGCTTATTATTTTCTCTCAGAATATGAAAGAACTTGAGAGATTTGAACTCCCTTCCTAAAAAATTAAGGATGTAATGAAGTTTGATTGCCGGGATCTTGTAATTCTTATTCTACTTTCTTGCTTCCCTTATGACCATGAGCAAGTCACCATAAACTACTAACTCCTCCATTTTGCAGTTGCTTGCTATCTCCAGTCCCTTGATTAAGGTAAGCCACTCATCCCCATTGTTGGATTTCTTTCATAGGCCCCAGGAATAATCCTTCTTCTTATTCCCTCCTAGGTAAAAAATGACTCCTCCCTTCCTTGCCAACCTGGGATTTCCTTTATAGGCTCCATCAAAGAAAAGGGAGTTGCAGCCAAGATTCAACCTCTAGTTAGCAAATTATTCATAGCCTATCCTCAGCTGGCATTTTAAACAATGGGCTCTTTGAACAATCGTATGCCAATTATTGGTAGTAGGTGACAAAAAGTCAATTACCCACGCTCTTTCTTCAAAACTTAAAGGTTCCTTATGGATATGGGGCATCCTCCTCGTTACTAAAGCTTCCACCCACATCAATTTTGTAGGATCCATAAATTTCCATGGACAAGAGGTTTCCCCTTTAAAAAGATCTTTATTTCTAGCTGCCCATATCTTCCACCAAAAGTATTTTGGGAGGGAGATCCATGCCCTTGTGAGATCTGGTTTTTGGAGAAGGGAAACTTGGTAACAATCTTTCATGCAAGAAAAGAGGTCATTCCAATTTGTTGGAAGGATCATATTTATATGCAACTCTTGTATAACCCGAGACCAAAATTCTTGGGAAAACTTGCAATTCAGGAGAAGATGCTCTAAATTCTCTTCTGACTCTTTGCAGAGTACACAACGTGAAGGCACTTCAATCCCTCTTTTTTTCAAATTCTTTGATGTCAGGGTTTTGTGGTGTGCTAATATCCACAAGAAGAAATTTATTTTTGGAAGGCCATCTTTGCACCAAACTTTATTCCACTTTATATCAGTTTTGCTGATGTCTTTATTGTTGGAGTTGATTTAGTATCCTTCTTTTATAGTGTAGATCCCCAATTTTCCCAACCTATGCCATCCAAAAGGTGGCGGTGGATAGGCACTAACCCATTAAGAAGAGAACGTAAAGCATTAAATTCAAACATTAGATGCTCGGGAACATCCAAATCTTTCCATCCATCTCATCTCCTGCTATTTTTCCAAGAAAATAGATCAAAGAGGGTGTTTATGTTTAAATGGTCTAGCCATTGCTTGAGATCTGCAAAGGCAACTAGGTGGTTTGGTGGAGAGACAGGCCCCAAACTGTCATGACAAATCCTGATATGTTTACCATTTCCGGGACTCCATTGCAGGTTATTTTTTATGATATGGGCCGCCTTCTATTGGAAACCCATTCCATGTAAATGGGTACTCATCCACACATATTTTCCTTCCTACCTTCATATATTTTTTCCTAATAATATCCTTCCACCAAGCCTTCTCTCCAGAGTCAATTCTCCACAGGATTTGCGCTCCTAGAGTGAGGTTCATCATTGTCGAGTCTCTTCTTCGAGCCCCTCCACAGTTTTTCAAACTAAAAACAATATCCCAATTTACCAGGTGGAATTTTTTTGAGCCATTTGAATTACCTCCTTGCCAAAGGAATTTTCTGATCTCCTTTGTGATTTCCTAGATAACTTTATTTGGAGCAAAAGAGATCGAGTAGGTATAAATTGGATAGGTGGAGATGATAGAGTTAATGAGGACAATCTTTCTTGTTGGGTTGAGCCACCTTACTCCCCACAATGATATTTTTTCTTGATCTTATGGAAAATTCCCTGCCAATATGCAGAAGTATTTTTACCTTTGAAAATAGGGGTCCCAAGATAGCTGAATGAGTTCCAATTTAGCTTTCCTTCGAAGCCTAGAATCCTTGCTATTCTTTCCAACGTCTTGGGTGGGAAATTCCAGGCATAAACCTTGGATTTTATTAGATTTACCTTTCCATCAAAGGTCACATTTAGGAGTTAGTTAGTAGTTGGTTCCAGAGGAAAAGTATAGGAGAGAAAATCAAGAGTAATATTTGAAGAAGCTTGTTGTAAATTGTAGTGCAATGGGTGAAAAAGAGTTGTTAAGGTCTTGTAATGTCAATCCACAAGTTGTGTGGATGGATCCAATGTAAAGGTGATTTGGGAAGATGACTACATGCTGTGTGTGCAGAACAAAGCGTTCAAACATGACTTATGCCAAATGAAGAGTGTTGTTGTGGTTTTTTCCCGTATGGATTTCCATGTTAAATTCTATGTGTCAAATGGTTTATGTTTATTTTAGGTATGATGCTTTTTTATTTTCTACGACTGATAATAGTTATGATGAAATGGAATAATAGTGTTTAAAATGTTGGTAGATGTGATTTAGATATGTTATGTTTTCATATGTTGTTTTTATATGTCGATGATCGTTCACCTATCTGCATCATGAGGTAGTTTGTCGAGTTCATCCATGGAGAGATCCCCTTTTTTCATTGCGGAAGCATGGTTCCTACAGTCCCTATAGGTATCTCGGGTAAGACTTCACTTGCATCACAGGTGTTGTCGACGAAGTTATGCTATGTCAAGCCGATACCTTGTTTTTTGTTGGTCGGGATGGAAGGTTGAACCTGGGTTAGTCGAAGCAAATCCAACATGAATTAAAAAAAATGGACATCCTGGACCTGTTGAAGCATTTGCATTATAATATTATCCTTGCCAAGATACTCCTCAGATTTCCCCTCCACTCTAGAATTTCCTCCACTTATAATATTTGCATGGTATTTAATAAGAGCATCATAATTATCAACATCCTTCATTATGTCTTCAATCTTCTGATCCTTCATTGAAGATTGAATCAATGAAGACATTATGTTTCCAGATCAGATCTAATTTGAGTAGAGTTGTTCAAAACAATCAATTGGTCTTGAATTTCCTTCAACTAAATCTGAAATAGGTTCATGCATGTCTTAGCGCTTGCTACCTGGGCATAAACATCATCAATTCTTTTTATAATTTCCATACTAAAACACCTACATAGAATGACCCCTCCCGAAAAAAAAGAACTACAATCTAGAGGGCAACTGCTAAGAGTTCTCAATGGAGATAGATTGTCCAAACCAATACCAAAGCAACCATAAGACAAATAATAGAGAGACGCAAATCCACAAATGCAACTTAAAACATAGCCATTCTCACCAATCAGAAAAAAAGAAACATAAAAAATTCCACAACTCCAACAATAACTAATATTATGCCTCGTATCCCAAAGTTGAAAGTCAGGTGAGAAGTTTATATTTCTGATAGAGAATACCTGAAAGTTTTGAGAATTATGACGACTAAGGTGTCTACATCCCCATGCTATGGACAAGATAGACGAGCTCCAATCATTTCTAGCCATTATTCCAAAAGCAGCTGAAACCCATGCTCTAAAGCCGAACCAACTGAAGCATCTCACAATGAAACCCAAAATGGAGCGAAGATCAAGATGAAGGGAATCATGTTGAACCATAAATGAGCTAACAACATGGTAATACGAGACACCTTCCAAAACATCCAATGAAGGCCATTTATCAACACATAAATCCATGCCAAATAAATTCCACATGCTCTCCCAAAGAACTAAAGAGCACATCATACAATCTAAGAGATTGGCTGGCAATTTGATATGAGATGTCTTTTCCTTGAATGAATTGTGATATAACAAAAAAGAGTCCCAATCGTTGTTAAAGAACGAACACCAACTTCATAATACATCTTCAACCTCAAGAACATGGCCAATCTCTTATCTTGGTTATTTGTTCCAACACCCAATCTAGATAAAAAAGTCCTAACAATATTTTGGTCGGGATTAAAAAGACTCCCCACACCTGCCACCCCCAAATCCTTACAAATTGATTACATAGAAATACACAAAAAAAAGCATGACATATAACAACAAAAAAAGGCCATATAGCATTCATATCCTTTCCTTCCTCATCCTCCATAAATTGGATGAATGGAAGATAGTTCATCCATTCGACTGGCTTCGTCCAAGGGGAATCCTGACTACATTGGTTCATTTTGACCAGCTTGTCAAGTTCTTTTATGACTTCCTCTATTACCGTTATCTGTTCTCGCATATTTCCATGCAAGTCATCTACTCTCGATTCTAGATAGTAAATCCTGAGATTTTCATTCCTCGTCTCATTCACTATACCTCATATTCTGTCATATACGGCCTGTAGCATTTTCTTAGCAGAGAAATCCATTGACAACGTGCTTGAAGTTGATATTTCTGATTCGGACCTCTTTCTTGACAACAGAACACAAAATTTATCGAGTTCAAAAATTGCTTCATTCAGAAATTTCTCTCCCCCTGACATAAAAGAATTACAATGACCGTGAATGTGAAAAAACCAAAGGGAGACTAATGTTCTTGATTCCATATTGAACATATTAGCATATTTTGCAGTGCAGCTAGGGCTTGAAATCATGTTGAGCACTTCCATAATTAGCGTTACCTACACGTGGCATATTAGCACTGAATTTTTTATATATATAAAGATAAAATTCCTGGTTAAGTTCCACAATACAGGCTCAGTCATATTAACTAAGTTCCACAAAACAGGATCAATTGTATTAGCTAAGGAAATACCTCGCGTTTAGAGGATTTTCACCTAAACATGATCTCACTCGCTTGAGCTCTTCTTCCCCAGTTGAAGCAAGAAATTTCGCAAGAAATGCTCCCAGTGATGGATCTTCTGTTTGATTTCCCACATCAGCATTAATCACCCTTCTCGGCTCAACTTGACCTGTAAACTCCTGATCTCCAATTGATAATGTGTCTAACAATAGGAATTTTGAGAGAGACCAATGTTCTCCGTGTTATCCTGCCATTAAATTCCTGCTTTCCAAGATTTTTCGAAAGCTGGTTGACCTTTTCGAGTTTGAAGCAGTTACAAATTGACTCCGCTGCTAATTGAAATAACCAGTAAAGTTTGATCCATCGGGACTAATAGAATATGTATCAAAACTCAAATTTCCTGACATTGCCATAAGCTAAATATAAAAATACAGAGATCCAAGAAGTGTAATTCCATACTCAACATGAAATTGATACATGAAACTTTAATAAAATAATAAAATATTAAGTAAATAAAAAATTTACAACGTGAACCATAATTAAAACTTAAAATTGGAGTTGACAAGTGGAACTTAAAAAAATTATAGAATATCAAGTAAATACAAAATTTAGAATAACAACCATAACCTAAAACTTAAAAGTAGAGTTAGCACATGGCATTTTATTAAAATAATAAAATATAAGGTAAATAAAAATTTTACAATGTAGACCCTAACTTAAACTTCAAAACAGAAGAGATAGATATTCCAATTATTTAAAACTAAACAAATTAATGAAACTATTGTTATGCTATAGGAGTTGAGTCACCGTTAAACCATGATTTACATACAAGGGATTTGAACGCATAATAAATATTTACATATTATATATATCCGTCTTAACTATGGATCTACCAAGTGCCCAAATGGATCAATTCCCTTGAAATGCAAACTTAAGTGCAAAATTTGGGGAAATGTTTGCATCTCAAGAGATTTGATCCCTCATGGGGCTTGGTAGATTTAGAGTTAAGATGGATCTATACAAGTTCTATCAAATATCCATCTCCATAAAACACTTGCTTAAATCTTCTCCACCTTAGCTCAACCAAATTCCACCTATATAAAACAAACATAAAATAAAAATGGTCACGACAAAAGTAACTCCAAAAGACAAAATTCAAAAATCTAACAATCAAAATATCTCTTCACAATGACATCATCAATCACTTAAAAATACTCCTAAGATTAAAATCTCAAATATTAAAAAGAATCTCCTTTAGTGAACATAAAAAACAAGATGTATTATATTGATCCATCAATTCTTTATACTGGTACATCAACTCTTTGTGTTTGTGTAACACGTGACAGTGCATTGTGATCGCTAAGTTAAATGATGCATATCTCTACCCCCATTCAAATATAGGGGTGGATCCATGAATATGGGTGTCTATTTTGTGAGAAATGGAAGCCAAGCACACATGCTGAGCATTATTCGACCGAATAACATAAATTATCCGGTCGAATGAATTAGTTTATTCAGTTGAATATTGTAATTTATCCGGCTGAATAAATCAACACATTTTTGTCCAAATAACTTTTGGCGGCCAGTCGTTTAAGTTAATGGCGACCTCAAAAGGCGTGCGAGAGCTTTGCCGACCGTGAAAATTTGACAACAAACCATTTTTTGTGGCATAGTTATTCAGTCGAATGCATAGAATATAAAACGAATTGGAGAAGTCAATGTCGTTCATTTTTTGGTTGAACAACAATGACTGCACCTTGTATCCTGCTACCATGTTCATTCCCAATACCTTGCTTCGCATTGTTTGCTCGTTGTTGGGGATTGTTTTCCACATTGTCACCCTAGTATCCCCACCTCGCCACATCAAGGACCTTGCTCCATGTTGCTAGTTCTTTGTTGGGTGACTGCACTCAAGGAAAAGCCCCTGTATCGAAGGTCACAACAAAGGATTTTAGTGTGATAAGTTGGAAATAAAAGTTTAAAAAACTTCTGCTACAACCTCCGCCAGTGGTAGCTGATGTTTTCACTGATATCGTAACAAAAAAAATTATAACTAAAAAAACTCCGTAGTCAGATGTTTTAGTGGATGTTTTCTATCGATGTTCAAAATAACCACACCGATGTGTTTCATAACACAATGCATCATGTTGTACAATGTAATGTATCTGTGTTGGTGCATTCAAACATAATGAGCACCAAAAATAATAGAATATATATGTTGTATCAGTGCTCACGTATCGATTATACGCATCGGTTCTTTATTACATAACAAACACACCAATGCAATATGTCACAATGTACGCACCATAGAAAATTTATTTCTTAGCTTTGTAGTGCGACCGATTGATATGAGCGCACCGATGCGTATAAACAAATGATATGCACTGGTGCATATAAACTAATGATATGCATTGATGCATACAAACCAATCATACGCATCGATACATATAAACCAATGATAAATACTGATGCGAAAAGAAAATGAAAACACATGGGTGACGTCGTCTAGCAAGTGAGAACCTTTATTTAAAATTCAACTGCACGTTTTATTTACATAACCATACCAATGTGTATAAATCATGGAGATGCACTAGTACATTTAATTAGAGTAGATGCACTGATGCATCATCGATTACCAAAATCACTGCATGTGATTCTCTGAATAGTGGTTACTGGCATTGCAGCCAAATATATCAATTTTAATGATTGTGTTTGTGAGTT
>LPNX010512192.1:0-19114 GCA_001517045.1 Pseudotsuga menziesii | reverse complement strand
ATATATATATTACATTATTTATTTGAAATTGAAATAGTTTTTTATTGTATTATTCATTTCAATTTTGATTATTGGGTTTGTTTGGAATAATTTCTTCTATCATATATGCAAAAATCTATTGTAATATTTAATCATCTATACATTTAAGTACCAATGTATTGTTTCACATATAACATTTGACAATAACATTGAAGAATGCAATTGAATAAAAAAAGTTTATTTTATTATACATTAATAACACTGGCTTTGTCATACAAAATAGGAGAACATAGAGATAACAATAATAAAAATGTCAACATGCATGTAATTGTTACACTTATTGGTAACCTGTTGTTTTTCAATTCGAACAGTATGTCCAATATATTATTATACAAAATGTATGATTTTCATAGACAAATATTTCAAAATATACAACAAGCTACAATGGCTTGCTTTAACATCAAAATTAAATATGGATCAGCATTCTTCACTGGAACTATTATCGGTACTCGAGTCAATTGTATCAATTGGGTTATTTCAACAAATGTGTTGTTCACGGGCTCGGTCATTTTCCTCTTTTTCAGATAGCATCTGCAAACATAAAAATAAAGTGCATTGAGTGTATCTACATTGTTGAAAATAATGAAAAATTAAATAGATAGTATACATGAATGTAAATTGAAAAGCGATGTACCTGCATAGGAATAATTGAGTCATGAATGATACACATTCTTTCAAAACCATATATCATGCCTTCCATCAATAATTCATATGTTGTCTCCACTCTATACTTTGTTTCCTACAAGTTTTATGCCCCGTCGCAATTAATCATAGATTTAATATAAAGTATTTTTTTATTATAAAATTAGAGAAGTAAAACAATATAGATACTTACAAAATCCACAATTAACTTTTGATACGTCAACATATACTCACAACCCCTACTTAACCCAATGTCGATCAATTCATCTTATGGTTCCTCTTTGTATGTTAACACCTATTTGAAGACATCCAAGGCTTGGCAATGATATATATATATATATCAAAAATACTTACAAACTTTGCTATCAACCCCTTTCTTCCTTATCGTTATGTCTTATGTGTTGATTGGATTTCATTTTGTTTTCTTTTCTACATTAACAAAACAATTGAAAATGAATATTAATGTTGAGTTAATTAATGAGATTTACATAATCCTAAGAATCAACGATTTCATACTTTTGAAGCACGTTGTCGTTGAGATGGCTCCTCTTACAATGCAATTATTTCTATTTCCTTGACCATCTCCTTGTACACTTTTTTGGACACCCCTACTAGCACATTTAGCATATCGCCTCATTCATCCTTTGGGATTTTCGTAATTTTTCTGGCAATGTAAAATGATTGCATTAAAAAAAAATGTGTTGATGTGAAAAATAAATAATATAACAGAATTAAAATTATTGAAGGAATGCCACTTTGTAGTATTTATACATACATATTCTACATAATCATGTTTAGGAATATTACTTTTTCAATGATTCTTTTTGTTGTTGTATGTTTTTTCTATTCCAACTCTAACAGGTCTCATTGACCATTTATCTCGTAACGCCTCTTGTAGTTTACATATGATCTGATTTTTCGAATCATTTGATTGAATTCTGTGTTGTAAGTGAAAAGAACGTCAATATGTTCTTTCCACTATATCCTTCATAGTATTATAAAATTCTTTTCCCCTTCTTTTAACTTCCAACTCCACTCTAGATGAGATAATGACCAAGTGATTATCATTTGCATCTTCCCTTATTTTTTTCTTATGATGACATTAACTTATGTTGTTGTTGGTCCTTGCATACCATTCAACATATGTGAATTAGATTATTTGAAACATATTAGTGAATAATCATAAGTACATATTACTCAATTTTGAAGAAATAATTTGGGTAACATCAAGGGGGAAACATAGCCAAGGAGACTGCGACTGCAACTGCGGTCTGAGGTTTAAAGTTTGAAGGAGGATCACATTCGGCTACGCCTACACGCATGGATCCTCCGGAGGAGGAGGGAAGATGCCTCTTGGATGATACCTTCAGGGCTTTGGTTGAATTCTCACCTACTTCTTTAGCCTCCGAGATCCAAGCGTTTAGCTTCTCTAAGAGCTGGATTCCTTTTTTTTTAGGATTACAACATTGTTTCTGTAGATAAAGGTTTTTTATGTTCTTGTTTGAGAAGAAAGATGACAAGGATCTCATCTTTAGAAGCAAGCCTTAATTCATGGGACTGAGAGGCCTGTATCTAAACCGATGGAGTTTATCTTTTGATCCAAAGAAGGACATTTACTTAGCAGTGTCGATCTAGATTCATCTTCCTCATATCCCTCTACATTGCTAAAACGATGAGGCCCTTCAGGCTATTGGAAATACCCTTGGAAAATATATCGACAAGTTAGAGCCAAAGGGACCATTATTCTTATGCGTAAGGAAATGTGTGGAAGTCAATTTAGAGAAAGGTTTACCTGAAGTAGAGAAAATGTTCATAGATGGGTGGGAACACCTTCAAAAGGTTGATTATGAGAAGCTTCCTTTCAAGCATATAAAGTGCCATGAATATAGTCTTTTTGTCAAAAGATGTCCTAAATTAGCACTAGAGGATCCTGGAAAAACCAAGAAGAAGGATGGAAACAAGTTAAAAGAGGGGACAAGGTGCTTTATATTCCTCCTAACGTAAACAATGGTTCACAACCAGAAAAACTAAGGAGCATGCCCTAACCGCCAAGGAAATGACCACCGACAATCAATACCTGGCTTTTCATATAGAAGAAGGAGAAATCCCTTCAACAGTTATCCATCCTAAGGGAAAATAAATAGAATAGTGTGGGGATCCAACACCAAACACACTTCCTAATGCAAGTGAAGATGAGACAAAGAAAACACTCACAGGATATTCCTCCCCAGGTGGATCTTGGGCAGTGATGGTAAATAAAAGCACAACCAATCTGATGGTAGACTCCCTAACCCATTCATCTTCGCAAGGATCTCAAGAAATACCAAATCAAGATCCACCACCGTCCACTAGGGGAATAAACACTCACATACACCACAAGGAACAGGAAGCAGAAAGAGAAATTGAACTTGGGATGCAGATAAGCATTAAGGAAACTAAGCTTCTACAAAACACCAGAAGTTTCAGAGGATTAAGAGTGGAAAACAGGTCTCGAGCAGGACCTCATACAATAAATAAATAATGATAGTTGTCTCTTAGATTTGCAAAGGCCTAGGGAGCTCAATCAAAGTGGAATCTATTAAAAATATTATCAAATCGGAGAGACCATAAATTCTCATAATTCAAGAGACAAAAATGGATGAAGAGGAGGTAATGGCCCTATCTTGTCTTCAATGGAAAAACTATAAAGGGAAGTTATTAGCTCTAGAGGCGCTTTTGGAGGAACTGCAACCTTTTATAATTTGGAAAAATATTCAATAAAATTAGCAAAGGATCCCAATAATTGGCTCTTGACAGAACTACAATGAAAAGACAAGCAAGAGTCAATCTTTGTTTGTAATTTATACAACCCAATGCATTACAGGGATAAGATAGTATTTTGGGAAACTCTCAACTTGTTGAGCGAGAACTTGCAGGGAAACAAATCTATTTTTGATGGGGACTTCAATGCCACCAAATCGCAGGTGGAGAAGAGAGGAGGCTCGATCATTAGGGATCCCTTTGGAGAGAAAATGGAAGACCTAATGGCATATATGGATCTACTAGACTCCCGGCCCCCCCACCCACCCTTAAGAACCAGAAATATACTTGGAGTAACAAAAGGACGAGCCCTAGACATATTGTTGCAAGGCTAGATAGCTTTTTGATGAGATCCTCCCTCCTGCAAAGGGATTTTATCCTAATCTCCATAGCTCTTCCTTCAACAAATTCATATCAAAAACCAATATCCTTGTCCTTATCTCCTTCAGAAAATTTGGGTCCTATCCTATTCCGTTTTAATCCACTTTGGTTGTAGGAGTCAAAAGTTCTAGAAATCATTCAAGATGCTTGGAATTCTAATATCTTTGACTCTCCTAGCTATATACGGGAGTCAAATCTAAAACAAATATGTCTCACTCTCAATAATTGGGCTAAATTATCTTTTAAAGGGCCTTCATTTCATAAGAAACAAACTCAAGATGATCTTGCAACACTCCAGAAAAGTATGGAAGATGAAGACGTGACTTTGCTCTATCTAAACCAGGAAAAAGAGATGAATATGAGGATCTTAAAGGCATCAAGGTAGGAGGAGGAATAATGGAGGTTAAAGTCCAGGAAAATTTGGCTGAAAGGGAGAGAAAATAATACTGGTTATTTCCACAAACAAAATAAAGCCAGACTAAGATTTAATATTATCAAGGAGTTGAACGATAGCAATGGACAAAAAATCGAGGGGCATGAAGAAATCAAGAGGCGTATCTTTTAACACTTTAGAAATATCTATAACAACATTAATGAGATGGATCCTGTCTCTCAGGATGACCTTTTCTTGATTATTCCTCATATAATTTTTTATTTTGAAAATGAGGAACTAGTGAAGCCAATATCAAAATGTGAGATTAGTGAAGTGATCTAGACCTTGCATCTAGAAAAGGCTCCGAGACCCGATGGGTTCACTATCAACTTTTATTGAGCTATGTGGGACATCATCAAGGAAGATCTAAGAAGGATGCTCAATTGAACAAGTAAAAAAGAAAAAAATGGTGGGGCCACCAACTCTTCATTCCTAGCCTTGATTCTGAAGGAAAAAAATCCTAACTCTGTGGACAGATTCAAGCCAATTTCTCTATGAAACACTTCTTACAAGATTCTCACAAAAATTCTGGCTACTAGAATGATAAATCTCATGAAACATATAATATCGAACTCTCAAGGAGGATTTGTAGTCAGACGTCAAATACTAGACAATATCATTATTGTCCAAGAATCCATTCATTCCAGCATAGAAAGAAAGAAACAAGGTATGGAAATAAAGCTAGACATGGCTAACACCTTTGATAGGGTTAATCATTTCTTTCTTTTTGAAATTATGTCCAGGTTTGTCTTTTCAAAGAGGTTCATTAGATGGACCAAAGCTTGCATTAGCAGTCCACGGAGTGCTCCATTAATTAATGGTAGACCATCTGAATTATTTCAATCTTCTTAGAGCCTCAGGAAAGGCTTCCCCTTGTCCCCACTCCTCTTTTTATTAGTATTTGAGTCATTGAGAAGTAAGCTTCAAGATTTACAGAAAAATGGAAAACTAAAAGGCCTAAAGATCGCCAAGGGAACCAAAGCTACAACTCATGCCTAGTTTGCAGATGACACAATTCTGCTTTGGGGGGATTCCACGGTGATTGAAAAGATATTTAATTAAGTGTTGTCCTCTTTCCTCAAAGCTTCAGATGGAAAGGTAAATCATATAAAATATAAGGTTTATGGCTAGAATTGTCCTCCCAGGACGTTGGCAAGGATAACAAGCGTTCTAGGCTTCGAAGGCAAGCCAAATTGGAACTCTTTCAAATTTATTGGGACCCCTATATTTAAAGGGGAAAAAACTTCAGCAGACAGGAAAGGCATTGTCAATAAGATAAACAAAATCTCTTCATGGGGAGTAAGGTGGTGCAACCCAGCAGGAAAGCTCATCCTCATTAACTTTATTCTCTCAGCCTATCCAAATTTTACTTGCTCGATCCCTATAGCTCGAAAAAAAGTAATGTAGGAAATCATAAAGGAGATTAGAAAATTCCTTTGGAAAGGAGGTAAGTCAAATGGTTCAAAAAAATTCCACCTTGTTAATTGGGATACTGTTTGTAGTCTAAAAAAATGTGGAGGGGCTGGAATAAGAGACCGGACAATGATGTACCTCGCTCTAGGAGCGAAAATCCTTTGTAGAATTGCCTTTGGAGAGAAGGCATGCTGGAAGAAGATTCTTAGGAAAAAAGATATGAAGGGAGAAAGGAAAATATATGTTGATGAGTTTCCCCTGGAAAGGAATCGATCTCCAATTTGGAATCTTTGTAAGAAGGCCATCCATATCATTACAAATAACTTGCACTGGATCCCCAAAAATGGTAAATGGATTAGGATTTGGTCTAACAATTTGGGGCCTGTCTCCCTCGAAAATCACTTGGTTTCCTTTACGGATCTTAATCAATGGCTAGACCAATTCGATATCTCCACCCTTTTTTATTTCTCCTCTTCGAATAATAGTGGAAGATGGGTTGGATGGAAAGACTTGGAGATTCTAGAGCATCTCATTTTTTACTTTAGTACTCTACTCTCTCTTCTTCAAGGGTCTGTTCCTATACACCGTCATCTTTCTGATGGCAGAGGTTGGGGAAAATCAGGAATCTATACTGTAAAAGAAGGATATCGAATCACCTCCAACAATAAAGAAAATAATAGAACTGATATAAAGTGGAATAAAATCTGGTGCAAAGATGGCCTTCCAAAAATAAATTCCTTCTTCTGGATTTTAGCACACCACAAAACCATGACAACAGGGAATTTGAAAAAAAGGGGGATTGAAGGGCCATCGTGTTGCATCCTTTGCAAAGAGTCAAAAAAAAATCTAGATCATATCTTTCTATATTGCAAGTTTTCTCAAGAAGTATGATCTCGTTCCCTACAATAGCTGCATATAAATTTGATCCTTCCAACAAATTGGAATGACCTTTTTTCCTTCTCGAAAGACTATTATGAAGGTTCTCTTTTCCAAAAACCATATCCAACAAGGGCTTGGGTTTCCCTCTCAAAATACATTGGTGGAAGATATGGGAAGCAAGAAATAAATATATTTTTGAAGGAGAAGTCTCCAATCCAGGAAAGGTAATGTCCTTTGGAAAATCATTGTGGGCAGAAGCTTTATTTACGAGTGGGATGATCCATATCCATAAGGAACCTTTGAATTCTGAAGAAAGAGCATGGGAAATTGATTTTCTGTCACCTTTTACCCATAACTGGCATACGACTACTCAAAGGCCTAACTGTTTAAAATGGAAGCTGAGGCTGAGATCTAAATATTTTGCTAGATAGTGGTTGAATTTTGGATGTAACTCCCTTTTCTTTAACGGGGACTCCAAAGGAAATCTAGGTCTGGAAGGGGTGGGAGGATTCATTTTTTACTCTGAAGGGAATAAGTAGAAGGATTATGCTTGGGTCATGGGCAAAAAATCCAACAATGGTGTTGAGTGGCTTTCCTTAATCAAGGGACTAGAGATAGCAAGCAAATGCAGAATTAAGGAGTTAGTGATTTTTGGAGACTCTCTCATGGTTACAAGGGAAGAAATAAAACTGAGCAAGAACTACAAAAGTCCATCAATTAAAATGCATTACATCCTTAAATTCTCAGGAAGGGAGTTTAAATATATTAATTGCTTTCATATTCCAATAGAAAATAACAAACATGTAGACTTAATAGCTAGCAAAGGAGTTCTCTTAGACTATGGAGTACTAGTCTATAATGAAGAAGGAATGGAAGAATTTGGATCCCTTGAGCTCTACTTTATCCCCATAAAGGGTGAGGCTCCCCATGGACCTCAGAGTAATTGTCAGATAAGCTCTCAATTGGTAGGTAAGCACAATATCTTAAATGATGATTAGGACACCTCATTGCATTTCAATTTAGTGGCTCCTCTACTCAAAATCGATGTATGGAGAAGCAATGCTTGGAATAGGAGTCTTAGGATGATGGATAACAAGAATGATATCACTGATATGTTTATATCGACCACATAAAAATCAAATTGATCTCTCGTTGGACTAGCTCGCGGTATGGTTAATCCGGCTAGAGAGATACACCTTAGCATCTGGAGTGCAACATCCTTGAGCATAAAGGTCATTGGTCAAAGAAAAAAATATGGAAAAGAGGATCATGCAATCTGGAAGATGTTAGGAACCAGGACTGCAAAGCAATAACAAATATACAGTTAAATCATTAAACAAGATGCAAAACACATTAAACACATTATAGAGATACATAGATATAACGTGGTTCAACCAAACGATGGGCTACGTCCATAAAGAAATTGCCAGTACTTTTATTACAATCTAGAAAGATGAAGGGATACAACCTCCAGCAAAACTGTTGCACTTCCTCTCCACGCTCTCATAGTCTCTCTCACACAATCACATAGATTGTTTACAATATAATACAATACCATACACAACCGTGTTACAATGCCTTCTTTTATAGGGGAAATACCATGGGAAAATACTATGGTTAACCCAATACCATGGGTCCACAAAATTGTTTCCCAACACCCATCCCTCCAAATCCCTGCAGGGGGACTAAGTCCCCCTACATCCCCCGACTAGGATGAGCATACAGTAAAACTGGGGTACAAGCATGACTTCTCAATAATATCTCCGGATATCAGGATCCACAACCAACAATCTCCCACTTAGAGACTGATCACAACAACTCCACCACTACTGTACTTGCTGGACTATGCTCTGGACCTTAGACTTGGAAAATTTCTTATTTTCACCTTCATGATTGAAGCCCAACAGAAACTGAGCAGGAACTCAATTTCTCTCTAGTTACTCCCTTTGTCAACATATCTACGGGATTCTGGCTAGTATGTATCTTTTCCAGTTTTAACAATTCTTCATCTAGAACATATCTTATGAAGTTGTACTTAAGTTGTATATGATTATTTTTTGAATGAAAGGCTGAGTTCTTTTCAAGATGAATGGCACTCTGGCTATCCCTGTATAGCCTACTATTCTCCTGCTTCTTACCCAATTCCTCCATGAACCTCTGCAACCAAATCATCTCCTTACTAGCCTCTGCAGCAGCAACATACTATGCTTCTGTTGTTGAAAGTACAACAAACTGTTGCAGTTTTGAAATCCAACTTACTGTCATTCCACCCACAATAAACACATACCCTGTGGTGCTCCTCCTTATGTATTTATCCCCAGCAATATCTGCATCAACATATCCCTGTAAAACAGTGTCTAAACCTCCAAAACATAATGCATGAGAAGTGGTGCCTCTCAAATACCTAAGAATCCACTATACTGCTTTCCAATGCTCTTTACCTGGATTATTCATAAACCTACTCACAACTCGCACTGCGTGTGCAATATCTGGTCTTGTGCACACCATGGCATACATCAAGCTTCCAACTGCTGAGGAATAGGGAATCCTGGACATGTAATCTATCTCTTCCTGTGTCTCTGGACACATATCCTTACTTAGTTTGAAATCGCTGGCTAAAGGTGTACTAACTAGTTTTGCATTTTGCATTCTAAACCTTTGCAAAACCTTTTCTATGTACTCACCTTGAGACAATGTTAATTTGCAATTTTTCCTGTCTCTTGTTATTCTCATACCAAGGATTTGCTTTGCAGCACCCAAATCCTTCATCGCAAATGATTTAGTTATTTTTCTTTTGAGCACATTTATATCCTACATGTTAGACCCTGCAACAAGCATGTCATCCACATACAATAACAAGATAATATATCTTTTGTTATCTAGCCTCTTGAAATAAACACAGTGATTAGAATGACATCTATCATAACCTTGTTCTGTCATAAACTTATCAAATTTTAAATACCATTTCCTTGGAGCTTGCTTTAGGCCATACAAGCTCTTCTTTAACCTGCAAACCAAATTATCCTTACCTTTGACCTCATACCCCTGTGGTTGCTGCATATAAATCTCTTCCTCCAAATCCCCATGGAGAAAAGTTGTTTTTACATCTAACTATTCAAGATGCAAATATTCTACCACCACTAGACTTAAAATAGTTCTATTTGAAGTCATTTTAAGAACAGGAGAAAATATTTCATCAAAATATATACCTTTCTTTTGTGCAAACCCCTTTACAACAAGTCTATCCTTGTACTGCTTCTTGCCTTCATCTTCTTCCTTCAACCTGTAAACCCATTTATTCTGCAATGCCCTTTTTCCTGTAGGAAACTGAACCAAATCCCAAGTTTGGTTTCTTACCAATGATTCCATCTCCTCATTCATGCCTTGCTCCCACTTCTTTCTAGTTTCTACCTGCATTACCTCTTCATAACATTCTGGTTCACTAGAATCAGTCATCAATAAATAATACAGTGAAGGAGAGAATCACTCAAGGGGTCTACTTAACCTGCAAGATTTTCTTACAGTTGCAGGAGTTTCAGGTACCTGTTGTTGTTCTTGTTTTTCTGGTGCCTTTGGAACTTCATCTTCTTTGATTTCATCAAGCACTTTGTACTCTGTGTTTTCCTTTTCCACTTTCTTTCCCTGCAACTGATCTTTGTACATGATCTTTTCATTGAATACTACATCTCTACTCCTAATGATTTTTACATTTTTCATAATCCCACAAATGATAACCAAAATCATCAACCTTGTATCCAATAAAGTTACATTTCTTGGATTTAGCCTCAAGCTTTTTTCTATCATCTTTATCAATATGGACAAATGCTTCATATCCAAAAGTTCTCAAAAATGAGTATTTTACCTGTTTACTTGTCCATGCCTCCTCTGGAATCCCACCATCCAAAGCACTTGAAGGCCCTCTATTTATTAAATAAGCATCAGTGTTTACAGCATTAGACCAAAACTATAAGGGAAACCCTACATGCAATCTCATACACCTTGCACGCTCCATGATTGTTCTGTTCATCCTTTTTCTTGTGGTGTTCCAGGGACTGTCTTCTCTCTGCGAATCCTATTGTGTGAAGAGTAACTTTCAAACTCCTTGCTGCAGTATTCACCTCCATTATCAGATCTGAGACATTTCAACGTTTTTCTTGTCTCATGCTCAGCCAAAGCTTTCCACTTCTTAAAAGTATCAAACACATCAGATTTATGTCTAATGCAATAAACCCAAGTTTTTCTAGTTTCATCATCAATAAAAGTAAAATTATAACAACTGCCACCAAGATATTGTACCTGAGTTGGTCCCCATACATCTATATGGACAAGCTCTAACTTTTCACTCTTCTTTTCTTTCCCAACCCTGAGAAATCTAACTCTCTTCTTTTTTCCATAAACACAGTTTTCACGGAATTCCAAACTTACCTGCTTAAGATTTGGAAGCAGTTTCCTTAAGTAGAGAATCTGCATCCCCTTCTCACTCATGTGGCCAAGCCTGTGATGCCACAACGCCACACCTGTTTCTGTGGAATCTACATAGATAGAATAATCAGCATTATGAGGACATAAATATAACGTACCTACCCTATCTCCTTTTTCTATTACCATTGATCCTTTAGTGATCTTCCACCATGTTTATCCAAACATAGAAAAACAACCACTATCTCCCAATTGCCCTATTGAGATCAAATTTCTTTTCATAGCAAAAATGTGCCTTACATCTTTTAGCAACCATTCATTTCCATTATTTAACTTAATCCGTACCTTACCCTTTCCAACAATTTTACATGGTTCATCATCCCCCAATAAAACATGTCCAAAATCACCTTGAACATAATCATGAAAGAATTTCCTATGGGGTGTAGCATGACATGAAGCCCCTGAATCTACTACCTAGTAATCACTAGTATTATCTAATGCAATAATGAAAGCATCTTGTAACACATCACTTACTACATTCACTTCCTAAGTAGTCTCTTGTTGTCTGTCTCCTTTCTTCTTTGGAGCTCTGCAGTCTTTCTTCAAATGTCCTTTCTTACCATAGTTCTAGCACTCTATTTTTTCGAATCTAGACTTGGATATGCCCTTTCCAGACTTTCCATGGTTACCTGGGCTCTTTCCTCTCTCTTTTTGTCTCCCTCTGCTCTCCATGGTCAATGCATTACTTGATGTCTCACCTGTGCTTTTTCTTTGCATTTCCTTGCTAAGAATGACACCAACAACATCATCAAACTTAAGAGTGTTTGAACTAGGGACAGAGTTACTTACAGCCATGACTAAGCTATTCTAGCTTTTTGGCAATGAAAACAAGCTTAGAAGAGCCCTAACCTCATCATCAAAGTTCAATTTTATAGAACTTAACTGACTAGTAAGTGTAGTAAACTCATTTAAATGATCGGCAATAGATCCACCTTCCAACATCTTCATATTAAATAAACGCTTCATTAAAAATACCTTGTTAGAAGCCGAGGGTTTTTCATAGAGCTTGCCCAATGCGCTCATCACGCCTTCTATTTTTTTCTTTCAAAATATTGAAAGCCACCGACGAAGCCAGGCACAGCTATATTGTTCCCAGTGCCTTTCTGTCAAGAACCTCCCATTCTTCATCCTTCATAGTCGTCCAGTGTTTTGCTTTTCCACCCAATGGTAGGTATAGATCCTTCTGGTACAGATAGTCCTCCATTTGCATCTTCCGTAACTGATAGTTTTGGCCGTTAAATTTCTCGACCGTAAACTTTCCTTCTTCTGCCATTGCTTTCACTCGAACCAGAAACCCTTCTTTCCTATGAGTTTACCAGCCAAATAGACCTTTTGGCTCTTATACCAATTGCTAGAAAATAGGACCACGGAGCAATAAAAAATATACAGTTAAATCATTGAACAAGATACAAAACACATTAAACACATTACAAAGAGACACAGATATAACATGGTTCACCCAAACGATGGGATACATCCACAAAGAAATTTCCAAACCCTTTATTACAGTCCATAAAGATGAAGGGATACAACATGCAGAAAAACTGCTACACTTCCTCTCCATGCTCTCCCAGTCTCTCTCACACAATCACAGAGATGGTTTACAATACAATACAATACCATACACAGTCGTGTTACAATGCTTTCTTTTATAGGGAAAATACCATGGGAAAATACATGGTTAACCCAATACCATGGGTCCGCAAAACTATTGGCCAACACACATCCCATCCCCCCCGGACCCCCGCAGGGGGACTAAGTCCCTCCACACCCCCCAGCTAGGACGAGTGTACAGTAATCATGGGGTACAAACACGACTGCTCAATAATATCTCTGCAGACCAGGCTCCACAACCAACAAAAGAAATCCCATGTTGAGAGAAAAATCAAAGGAAGGAAAAACCATATATGCTTCCTTTGCGCTGATAACACAATCAAAAAAAAAATTAGTATCCTCTCCCTAGCTCTAGCAGATGTCAACAACAACGATCTTCCGAGCTTTGTGATCATACATACAATTTATAATAAAGAGAATATTAACTGCAGGATGCAACTTGGCATAGGGATAATATGCAGGGTTGTCAGTCGGTCAGCGATCTGGCACTGGGATGTTGCAAAGGATGAGACGTTGAGTAGTCATCTAGTATTAATAAGCACGTAGTCAACAATGTTAGCTCCTGGTTGAATAATTTATACACAAAATATTAATGTTGTTAAAAGCCACTCTATTGATGCAATTGGAATTATTTTTGAAATTGAAAGCACCAGGTTGAACTTCAATTAAATTGGTTGCACAGACTTAGTGTATGACTTCAACCTCTCATTTGCTAAGAATTAGTGTAATATTTCAGCCTTTGCAATGAATTGTTTTTGCTTACTACTTCTCGGACAGTTTGTAAGGAGGTGTAGTCTCCATAGACTAAGGATATTTCAAGATAGCTATAAATATGTCAAAGATGAGAAAGGAGTTTTGGACGATGTCCTCCTTTGGGAACAGTCCCTCCTTGGCATGATGTAAAATTTCTTTATTGGTCCTTATTGATACAAAAAATACTCAATCGTTTCTATTAAAAAAGAATTGAAGAGATAATTCATATTGACTTCTTTTTTATTCACTTGATCCATCCCTCTATAACCTTTCCATCAATGTTTTACAATTTTCTGAACTTATATTGGTAAGAATCTTATCGATCTTCCTCATTTTTTGGATCTGCATTTCACATATTAACGAACACATATTAGTAAAATTTACAAATAATTCAAATAAATTAATTTAAATACATAAATTAATTAGAACCACTTGCCTTCTTTGTAATTCTATATGTGATTCCATCACGTGAACTAAATTTTGTATTCATTGAACTCAAACCATGCATTTTTATCAATAAACAACCTGAAACATTCAATACAAAAGCTATCAATATATTATCCAAATAAAATACAAACCTTCAAAATAGAAAACAAGTTTGAAAGACGTGCATTTTATAAAATAAAATACATCGGTGCATTTTATAAAATAAAATGCATCGGTGTGTATATACACATAGATGCACTGGTTCATTAGACCAAAGAAGTCACACTGATATGTTATACGAACACAAGTGCACCGTGAATGACCGAAAAGTATTTATCCTTTTATGGAAAAAAATGGGAAGTTCCTGCCATTACCAGTGTTGTTTTTATAAACACATTGATAACAAACAACCGAGAAATGAAAAAATGAGAAATTTTTTTGTGTTTCATGTCATTAACGGTGTGCCATAATGATACACGCACTTAGGTGCATTTTGGAAAACCAAACACACTGATTTTGACGCATTTGTTTTTTTAGAAAACTAAAAAAAACTTTTGAGGGCTAACGTGGTTACAGATTCGATCCAAATAATGGCTCCAACTCGCCCTATGATTTCTATATATATTCACAAGTTGAACAAATCTAAAATCCCTAAAAGGTGAAATCGTAATTTTGTGAAACAGTAGAGAAATTTAAACCCTAATGTAAAATTTGCAACCACAACAAATGAAAAGAAGTACCAAGAAGAGAAGGGTCGCAACTTTGAAGGTATCTATGAAGTTGTTTTTTTCTCTAAATATACTTAATTTCTAAATAAGATAATAATATCAACAATAATATTTTATGAAATTTTCCTTATGCGGGGTTTTGTTTCATTCACCATACCTGAAAAATTTCAATCTTCAGAATTATTTGGTTTCTCCAAACACCTTATGTGTAAGTCTTTGTTCCAAAGCTCTCCTCTAAAATTTTCAGCGAAAGAATGAATTAATATTTAGGTTTTTTGCTTTTAAACACGCATTAGAATTACTTTTTCAAACTTAAAATTGCCGTCATTTTTCAGTTTAGGGAAAAATAGTTTTTTTTTAAATTTATTTTTAATTTATTAGTAGTAGTAGTAGTAGTAGTAGTAGTATTTAATTTTGAACTCTCAGTAGTTCAATGCGGTCGTTTTCATGATGCATCGGTGCAGTACTTTATAAAATGCATCGATATCTCGCAACTTAAAAAAATTTGACAACTTGGTGCACATATACTTATGATGCTCTCCATTTCACTTGTCTTTAAGAAACGCACCGAAATGAAAATTGCTGTAAAAATGCATGTATAATCTGCTACCAAATGTAGCGTATATTTTCTACTTTGAGATATTTTGCAGAGATTCTTTCATGATGTGTTTATCGTCGTTACGCATCAACATCCTGCTACTTAGACAAAATTCTCGTTCATCGATGCACATATCATGTAACGCACTAGTGCGGTTGTGTTTATGAAACACACCATATTGAATAATTGTGTATAATGCATGTAAAAATATCTGCTACCAAATGTAACAAATATTCTCTCCTGAGGGAGCTTTTACGGAGATTCTTTCACGGTGTGTTTATCGTTGTTGAGCACCAATGTGTTTAGTCTATTTGAGCACACCAATGTGTGTATCTTTGAATAGGTGCACCGCTAAAAATTTAAAATGCTGGGTTTTTGTGGTTCCAATTACTAAATCTATATATTCATCTCAAGTTTTCTTTTAGTATTCAACCACACCAATTACAATATTTCATAATATATATATGTTGCTTAAACTCACCTTGTTGTTACAGAATGGTTTCCAAACTATATTGGAAGTTAGATTGTAACATAGTTCTTGAAAAAAAGGATTGTAGAGACATATATTGATTATTGATTTGGCTAAAAAGAAAGGAGAAAAAAATGTAGTATCAAATGGCCAATGCTTTAGATTCCATCTCATTCCATCATGTTCAAATTTCAACGAGTTCTTCCTTTCCACTCCAGTAAGTTCAGGTTTTATTTATATTTTGACTATTTATTTGAATTTATGTTACTTATCCATGTGAATTTGAATATCAATTTATTATTTATTGCAAGATCCCGATTCAAGTTCAAGTTCGGGTGCACAAGACATTCCACTAGTTTCAAAACTTCGTAATATTTTATTAGGAGAAAGATACAACAAACAGTTCATAGATGAAAATGGGAAGCCTCTTTACCTTGCAAATTGTAACATGTCATCTTCAAGCTGCAATCTTGGTTCATCAATAGTAATTCATCGTGAGATAGAACTATTTTACGACATCCCAGTAGTTTGTGGTTGTTTAAAATGTTAGGGGTTGAAGGAGAACCCTTGGCATGTCACACTCACCCTTTGCACCAATCATAGATAACCCAATGTTGATAGTCTAATACCCCCTACTACATTAAAATAATCCAATAGGTGATATAGGAAAGACACACGGAACACTTCCCTATGTTCTTTTTTGAAAAAGTTGGAAGCCAAAACAACTACGTCTCATCCTAAATTGACAAACCCCTCTTCTTATGTTTAGTCAACTAAAAGTTCTAGTGATGCAATGTATGATTTGAATGCCACCCAACCCATCTCCACTAGAAGATCCAAAATTTTGCATGAGTTGATAGCAAAAGGGTCCAAGTACACAACGAGGTATGTTCAATTGTTGGAGGGCAGCAGTGATTTCTCCCTTCCTGTGAATTTGCAAAGTAAATATCAAACTTTTTACAACCGCGCTTATATGGCGCTTGGACGTCTTCGCTACCTATGCCTGATGTTGAGACTGAATTCTCCTTTTGTGGTAATCGTTTTATGATTGTGAAGTCTAATATTGATGTTGTGAATCTTGGGTTGTTTATCCTTTCACATATACTTGTTTCTCCCAAATAATCGGTAGCATTTATGCCATTTTGCGGTTCCACCTATTGTCGGTCTAATTACTCGAATATTATTAAATACAACCATATAATTTTCATGTATAGTATGTGCGTGAATGGTTATGTTTTTGAAAACTTTAACAGGAAGAACCTGTTATATATAGATGTTCATCCACACACTCATGGGAATATTGCAGGGCTCATAAATAGTTCTAGGTGCTCTTTATTTTCTACAAATTGAATTCAATTACCAATTATGAATAGGAAAGCATCAAGACTTTTTTTTGTACATGCAATACATATTTTATCTCCCGGTGACGAGTTGTTGATAAACTACAACTTTCGTAGAACACCAACCACTCGTCAGAAACTTCTCACATTGGGATTTCCCTTAGACATTCCCTTGGGGCGTAAGACAAAAAAACATTGATAATTTTATTTGTCAATTTACAATGGGAGATTGTTAATGTATTGTTGAGTTTTAAATTATGTTTTATAAATTGTTAATTTAATTTATAAATTGAATTTGAAAATGTGTTGCTCAATTTTAAATTTTTATATTTAATATGGAATTGATGTTAATTTATCGCTCAATCTGAACGTTTGCTTTATAAATTGTTTGTATCTCATCATTTTGTATTGGAAATGATTATTGTGCTTCTATAATAATTGTTTTGTATAATAATAGATAAACCCAATTGCATTGTGCTTACTAACATCATCGACATGTGTTTTGTTATTATGTATTTTTACATTGTCTTTCGACTCTCGATGCCGGCAATGTCGAGATCAACGTGGAAATGTCGAAATTGAGATGTTATTGTTGGGATCAAAAGAGTCGAAGGGGTCTGATAAAGTCGGGAAGACAAAATTAAACCGCCATAACTTTTATTTATGCTTTTTAATTAACCATTTGGATTGTTTTAATCTTTAATTGAGATCTAAATTCTAATTAACTATACTTCTACGCCTATGGTGATTCATTATTATTTGTTTATATAATTTTGATTATTTTCTCTTGTGATTTTAGAGCCTTGGTTAGTGCTTTGTGTGTGGTTTTAGCTACAGGTGGTTATCTGTGTAGGTGTGTAGTGCAAGGGCACATTACAGTGTAATATAATAGCACGCTAATTTAATTTTCTTCCTTAACATGAAGGGGAAATGTTTTTACCTATATGTATGGTAACGTCAGGGTACACTACATTCATACAAAAATTTGATGGTTGTACAAATAGACTTGTGGGGAAAAATTCCAGTGGTTGTGTACAATGGACTATACAATAGATCATGTATACAAAATACAGTAGTATGGTAGATTTTGGAAAACTTTATGGACTGTATGGATAAATTCACTAGTTTTGTTTGTACAAAAGATTGGTTGTTGTGTGTGATACTAGTTTTTTGCAGCTTCAGTGTTGTTATGGTCTATAGGTTCAACACCCTACAATTTTAAAGAAACCTCCTAATACAAGCATGAAAAAAAGGTATTAAAAATTCCCCATGCATAATAAGGGTGCATTTTTACTAAGGTGGAGAGAAAGGAGTTAAACAATCAGCATCACCAATATCTAGGTACATAGTGGTTTATGTGCTTGATTAAATGCCAATACCATACCGTCATACACGATAGAGTCCAATGGAAATTTTGCAATCCTAAAACCCTAAACACTCTTAAATCTGTTGAACTCTGAAAGGGATCTAAAATTCCACTTTCTACATATGAAGTCTAATGAGGTTGGAACCACTCTCAAAGATCCTTAAACAATTAATGGTAATGTTAAAAATTTAAGTATCCTTTTACTTTAAGAATTTAATGCCATTTAATGTTAATGATGATTACTACACTTTACCTTCATTTATTTTCAAAAATGGCTTGTTTAAAGCCATGTCATACTCACTTGTATAAAAGTAATCAATTTCGTACCAAACTGATCGGTTTAGGCATTTAAGGTAGGTTCTGTACAAAAACAGGAATGCTGATTATGTTATCATCTAGTT
The DNA here is from genome assembly GCA_001517045.1 of Pseudotsuga menziesii. Classification (NCBI taxonomy): domain Eukaryota; kingdom Viridiplantae; phylum Streptophyta; class Pinopsida; order Pinales; family Pinaceae; genus Pseudotsuga; species Pseudotsuga menziesii. Next base: position 354 of record LPNX010512192.1, on the reverse strand, counting down.
CCATATGAAACTAAACTCTATTGGCTTGAAACCTCAAACCATACCGAAATGGCCCCCAAACTAGTCTAACTGACCAGTCTTGCTAGTTCTAGTCTAGCTTTGATAACACCGGGTAGGTTTTGGAGAGCTTGAATTGCATCTACTTTGTGATAAAATTGTGGTGTGTACTTGTACTTCATCATATATATATATATATGTATATATATATATGTGTATATATATATGTGTGTATATATATATATGTGTATATATATATATATGTGTATATATATATATATATGTGTATATATATATATGTGTATATATATATATGTGTATATATATATATATGTACATATATATATATATGTACAT
>LPNX010512159.1:5126-45898 GCA_001517045.1 Pseudotsuga menziesii | reverse complement strand
AACCACGTGACAAACATTGGTGTATTGATCTGTGATCTGTTTGTGTGAAGCGACTATTCTTGGTGTTCGGTCCTTTGGGAGTACCCTGTGTACCCTAACAATACAACTCACAAGGTTATGTTAATTTCTTTGATAATTGTTATCCCGGTCTAGGATTTTTTTCGATAGAGCCAACCACAAGAGGAATCTAAGAATGCATTGATTCCAATCCTTAATTGACTCTTCTTATGAATTCAAATACATGGAATTTTTCTAGTCTTGACCCCATTGAGAGTTCACATTTAGAACCATAACATTTGTAAAACTATGAATACCTTGATTATGTATTGCATTTATTAGAGGAACTATGACTCCTAGAACATCCAACCTAGGGATCCTAATAAATCCTTAACTTAATTATTTTTTCAAATTTCTAGACCAACCATTTCCCAACTAACGAGAATCCTATCACTAATTATTTCAATATTACTTAGGCTACCTTAAAAAATTAATTTTTTCAGAGTACCTAATCTAGTCCTTTATTGATGTTGCTCCTATATATCTTTTCTTCATCACTCTTCCACATAGGCCCTCATTCTGAATCATCTTACATACAATCTTAGTTGTCGGCCCTTATCCAAGTATATGAAAATATTTAAGGCCCTATCTACCTACCCCTTTTTTGTCTTGGTGTTTTCCTTCATTTCAAGTGGAATCCCACATCCACAAAAAATAAAAAAACTTCCTTCTAATTTTATCCAATATCCATTTTGGAATGTGCGGTAAGGATAACCAAGAGACAAGAATTCCTTCTAATATATATTTAACTAGTGTCAACCCACCTCCTCAATATATCCACCTAACCACCAGTTTGTCACTATATCTTTTATTTTCATGTACAACCAAGTTCAATCAGTGAAATTTTAATCTAAGTTTTAAATTAAAACCAATTTACGATTCATTTCTATTACAAGGATGGAATATAAGGAATGGTTCGAGAATACATATTTTCCATGTTTTACTCAAACCCATTGAAGAGGATGGAGGACTTATGGATATTTACTTCCATTCAAATTGCTTTGCAATATAATCCCAAAATACCCTTTTATTTTTTACATCATAAAGTGATCATATATAAAATTATTACATCAACCATGAAAAGAAGATGGGTTCGGTTAATTGTCTATACCTCTTTAAAAAAAATTATAGACCCCTCCAATTTTTTACCCCTCCAATTTTTTAGGCTACAATCATCCTTCTCAACCTTTTTGCAACCAACAAGAATAGAAATGTGGACATTCGACATCCTTGCTTAAAGCCTCTTGTAGCATAAATTGTTTTTGAAAGAGACCCCTTAATAAGAACTGCAAAGGAGGAAAAATAAAGGCATCCCAAGATCCAGTTCATTTTTTCAACATTCATCCCTATTTGTGATAACATAACATTTAAGTAGGGGTGGCAGGTGCAGGGGGGATCTTATTGGATCCCAGAGGACAAACAGAAAAAACCTTCACTTGGGGGCTGGGCCACAAGACGGATAATGAAGTTGAGTGGATGGATCTCTTGCAGGGCATAGAATTCTTAGACACAATAGTTATCCCTAGGCTAGCAGTATTTGGAGACTCGAGGAAAGTCATATACAAAATGATCAATGGATATTCCACAGGATCCATCAACTACAGAAGGTTGTACGACATAATCAACCCCTCCTCTCGACTAGAGTTGATTTCTTCCACATTCTATGAGCAAACAATGCTCTCACAGATGCATTGGCTAATCTAGGGGCCTCCCTTCCTCAGGGTCATATTCGCATAAAAAATTTAGACATTGGCACTAAACCAATTCCCTAATGCATAGTAAGCCTCCATCCTTAAGAATTTTCCCTAAGCTAAGTCTCTCCATAAATATTTCTTTGGATTATGGTTTTAATTTTGAGGTTTGCTTAGGTGACATGTGGCCTCCACTCACCATCTGTTCCTCCAGGCAATCCCCAACCTTTACTTCCCATCCCCTCAGGCTTAAATGCCCGCGCATAAGGCACACTTCACACCATCTCCATCTGTGTACCATGACTTCGACTGGAAGCTTCATTTTCCCTTCCGCTCTTTTTGATAGCCTCATTTGTAATGAACCCTTTGTTTCCTCTCTAGATGAAGTCTCTCTTGTTGCTCAGTCAGGTTTCAATGAAGGCAATTTCCCTCAACAAGTTTCTGCACAGGTGATCCCTTGGGAGGTCTTGCCTCTGCATAAGGAGCTTTGTGAAAGAGAGACTTGCGTAGGCTACTTTCCTGAACTGTCTTTTCTCCAACCACAGTGCTCCTGGGATCTCTGCTTAGCACTCAACTATTACCCCTGTGACCACGGAAACCTTCTTTGGGAAGCTCCTTTCTGAAGGTAATATTTCCACCCTTGGCTGTAAATGCACTGGTTGGAAGGAATATTTGATAGTTACTCTCTCTTGCCGAAATAGAAAGGATTGTGACACTCTATAGCAAGAACTTTCCATTCTTGGCTATGTTTTCAACAATTTGTCTCCTTGAAGTTGGTTTCGCAGTCTCTGTTGTGGACAGGATATTGTTTCTACTATTTATGTGCTCAATCAGCTGTCAAGTCTAAATCTTCAAAGTCATAGCTCTGACCAAGACCTTCTCCAAATTTAGGAAATGGACAGCGCAAGGGAAAATGCTGGTCTTGCAGATGTGAAGGTGAACATACAACGTTTATATGAAATGGTGGCCATAGGGATTATGGACAACAGAGAGACTGCTAAGAAGGTAAAAAATATTTTTGATGTGGTTGGTTATACACCCTATCAGATTAGAAACCATGATGCTAGGATATATTATAATGAAATGAATCTGAAGGAAATTATGGGGAAAGTAGACCATATTCAGGAGGATCTACAGTGCTTGGTGCAGCTGAACCAGGGAAGCCAAGCCCATGAAAATCCAGCAGGATCAATTCAAAATATGGAGGAGGAATCTGTCACCCAGCCTGTGGGGAAATCATGCAACCCTTAATGTGTCTCTTTTAAAAGTCTATGTTTTTTTGTATCTTACTTAATCAGTAGTTTGTCCGATTATATACTACATCTGTAACTAATCGAAATGTTAGAACTCTCTGCGGCATTCTAAGGTCGATCTCTTAGCCTAATTTTGTTTCCATTTCCTGAGACCTGCAAGAATACTTTAGCTACTATTATTTTGTAATGAATGGTTGTGCACAACCTGTTTAATACTACTCTCTTTTCAGGTCTGTTAAAAAAAAAAAACATTTAAGTGCAACCAACGGACCTTATTATAGACCTTTGTTAGATCAATATTCATTGTTACTACTGGAATTTTATCCACCTTTATAGAGTCATGCATAGATTTCAAGTTTGATCTGTGAAATTTTACACATAAGATCTTGAAACAAAATTAATCCTCACGTAGTTTCACAGACATGCACAAGAAAATTTAGAATAGAAATGAGAGAATTTCCCAGAGAGAAGGAGCTTTGATGGAATAGTTTTTATTCATCTATTTTCCAACAATGTGTGGAAAATCCAAATATATTATAGAAAAGAAAATTAGTGAGCCTTAGGAGACATTCAAAATCCAATCATGTGGTAGGCTTAGTTTGGTATGTTCTCATCACTAGACCTAAGTACTAGTTGTAATTACTGATAGGTGTCCAATTAACTAATGGTAGGTGGACTAGAAGGGTGCATGAGTGATTTAAGGATAAAAATTAGGGGAGAGAATCACAAGGAGGTGCATGAGGGAGTTTAGTTGAATGTTAGTGGTCATCGGTTGTAATACCATGTGTGTTAGGCCCCAGATATGTGTAATTTGTAATTATTTATTATTCTGACACATGGTGCCAGAACAAGGGTCTTTAAGGACCCATAGACATTATTATTATTTTGTAAATAATTCATTAATGAAAACAACTGGAACATTGGGGACCACTAAAAGAGTATGTGATGCATAGAATCACAATGTGAGGGGGAATGGGGAAATTCCTATCACTTTAGACCTTGTTTGTTTGATCTTGGTCCACATTTATGCCTTGGTGGCTTTATTAGTTGATGATCACCCAAAAATTGTACAACAGACCCAACTTTTGATCATTTTAGCCTATGCTGGTATTAGTGAGCCTGATTCATGATTTAGTGGACCTCCTTAGTGTTTGGGTGGGTGTCACTTGTTGATTGAGATGCTTTGGTGGTTTTGTAACTCCTTTGTAGAGGTTACACTTGGTTTTGTAACTCCCATTTTCACAAGCGTTCCCTCACTGCCTATTTTTAGCCTTATCACCTCAAAAGTTGTGTAAATAATTATGTAAATCCTTGTGTAAATATTATGTAAATCCTTGTGTAACCCCCCCCTGCTTTGCTATTTTGGAATATGTCTTGACTTCAGTGACACCTCATCTCACTAATTTTTATTCCTATTCATGGATGATGTGTCCATAGATGGATTTGAGTTGGGTGGAGTGGCTTGGAGTCACTCTCCTTGGAATTCAAATTACTTGGGTTGGATTACAGTTAACCTCTTGTGGTTGAATTACCCCCCTTAGTTTGACTCAAGTTGGATTACCTTTGTTTGGCTTGACCCCATTGAGTTAGAATTGTCTTCTTTGGTCTATAAATCCATGTTTGATATCCTTAGTTTGGGGGTTGTTGATGGTTATTTTGGATGGGTTTTTATTATGGTTGTTCATACCTTTCATGGTGAGATCTTGGTAAGCTTGTGAGCTTAGGAAACCATAAATGCTCTGGCATGTGAATTGTTGATGTATTTGTAACTTCGAAATGTATTCACTTGTATTTATTATATTGTATTTCATTGTACCCCGATGTTCCTATTGAGAGAATAATTAATATAATAAAGTCATGTAAAGTCATAGAGGTTAAATCTCCATTGTAAGTTGGGGCAATAGTCCCCACAGTTGATGGGTACTAGGGTTATTAAACTCTCCTAGTGAGGTCGACCCTGGTAAGTAATTGTCAAGTGGAAAACTAGTATAAATAGAGAGTGAGTCTTTCTATTTGACACACACACACTCACTCAACTGTAGCACATGAGTGAGAGAAGAGGAGCTCACACAAGTGAGAGAGAGAGAACAACTGTCTGAGATCATCTTCCTGTCTTTGGGTTTTACTTTTTCTCTTGGTGCTCATTCTATCTCTGAGAAAGTTGCGGGGTTTTCTCCTTTATGGTTTCCCCGAGGAAAACTCTTTGTGTCTCTTGTCTCTTGTGATTATTGCTGTGCATGTTATTCTCTCAGATAAGATCCTAGATCATATTGATTAAATGATAAAAATATAACATGGTATCAGAGCTAACCTGAGAAGAAGACACTGTGTAGTTGCAGAAACTAGGGATTCTTACTTTTTGGATCTCTCTCCATAGATCATCGATAAAAGGAGGCTAGGTTGACTCTCCATTGAAGGGTGCATCTTTCTGTCGAAGCAAAATCTGATTATGAGCATTTGTTTTTGACCTACCACTACAACGGGAAAATAGGGATTTTCATAGAAGTGTAATTTTTGAGTGAGCCCAACATAGCATTTCTTTCCTCCTCAAAATCAAAGTTTAGAGACCAAGATCGATTTTTTTGGTTGGGTAGAACTCCGGGAAAGTCAAACCCTAATTTTCCCCTGAACCAGAAAACCGTCATTGCAGAAGATCAACTCCAGATCCAGTTCCGGCTTCTCAAACTAGTAAGATCGAAATATTTTGTATTTCCATTTGAGGTTCTCAGTTAATATGTCTCACCACACCAAGCTTGATGAAGATATTGAAGGAGCTGGAAACTTTTTAGCATGGAATTATAAGATCTCACTGGTTCTTGAAGAAAATGAATTGGACACCTACATAAGTGGAGAGGTTTCGGTTCCAGAGGGAGATGAGGCTAAGGCCTTACACAAGAAGAACTTGGTCAAGGCCAAGAGTATTATTTCTGATTTAATTAAGGATAACCTTATACCATAGGTGTCTTCCCTAAAGACACTTAAAGAGATGTTTGATTCCTTGACCAAGATATTTGAAGGGAAGAACATAAATCAGACAATGAATTTGAGGATTTAGTTGAAGAATGTAAATATCCAGAATGTAGATACCATACAGTCATACTTTACAAGGGTCTATCAAATCAAATAACAATTTGAAGTAGTGGATGAAGAAGTAGAGAATGCAGAAATTGTGATGACTACCTTGAATGGTCTCCCTAGGTCATGGGACTCCTTCATTCAAGGGTTTTGTGCTAGAGGGAAGCTAATCACTTTCATTAGGATGTGGGAGGAATTCTCACAAGAAGAAGCTTGAATATTATCTCGAGAAGAAAATATGGGAAATGAATATCAATCTCTCACAGTATACACCAAGAAAATCAGAAGGGACTACCATCGTCCTAAAGGTAAGTATTCTCACCAGAAAGATAACCCTAGAAGATCTAGAAGAGATCTATCTAAATATAGATTCTATACATGTGATGAGAGAGGAAACTTTGACAAATATTGTCCTAGAAACAAAGGTGGATCTCACAAGAAGAAGGGAAACAAAAGAAGACATCATGCTCACACTGCAGAAGATGATGAACCTCCCAGAAAAAGAGTCAAAGAAGAAAGTGAAGAATATGTTTTGATTTCTGCCCTCACAAAAATTATCACACATGGTAGAAATGATTGGCTCATAGATAGTGGGGCTTCCAATCATATGACGGGATTCAAAGAATCTTTTGTGAAACTATCTGAACATGAGTCACCCCACAAAGTGAAACTTGGGGATGACTACCAATATCCCATAAAAGGTAGTGGTGAATCCTCCTATCAGCTAGACTCTGGAAAGTCTATGAAGATGAAGGATGTCTTGTTTGTACCAGGACTAAAGAAGAATATCCTCTCCATATCTGCATTGGATGAAAGAGGCATGAGGGTTACATTTGTAGATGGCCAAGTCCTTATGTGGCCAAAGTGAAAGAATATAGATGACGTTGTAGTGATTGGAGAGAAAGAGGGAAGATTATACAAACTAAAGGGCCAACAAGAACAAGCCTTGGTCCATGATTCAATAGAGATGGCACCATTTGACGAGTAGAATTGAGAGATAGAACCATTTGCTCGAGATAGAGGGAGAAATGATGATGATGATGATCCATCCTAATGATGATCCATCTTGATGATGATCCAATTTTGATGATGATCCTATGACAAAGACTTGTGCCAATGAACTGTGTCAAGAGAATACCTTCCTAGTTAAGAGGGAGTGTTGATGTATTTGTAACTTCGGAAGGTATTCACTTGTATATCTTATATTTTATTTTATTGTACCTCGATGTTCCTATCGGGAGAATCATTAATATAATAAAGTCATGTAAAGTCATAGAGGTAAACCCTCCATTGCAAGTCAGGGAAATAGTCCCCTCAGTTGAGGGGTACTAGGGTTATTAGACTGTCCTAGTGAGGTCGGCCTTGGTAAGTAATTGTCAAGTGAAAAAATAGTATAAATAGAGAGTGAGTCTCTCTATTTGACACATACACACTCACTCAACTGTAGTGCATGAGTGAGAGAAGAGGAGATCACACAAGTGAGAGAGAGAACAACTGTTGGAGATCATATTTGTGTCTTTGGGTTTTGATTTTTCTATTGGTTCTCATTCTATCTCTGAGCAAGTTGCGGGGTTTTCTCCTTTACAGTTTCCCCAAGGAAAACTCTTTGTGTCTCTCGTCTCTTGTGATTATTGCTATGCATGTTATTCTCTTAGATAAGATCCTAGATCATATTGATTAAATGATAAAAATATAACATGAATGAACTTTGTACTTGAAGCATTTGGATATTGTATGTTATTTATGGTAATCCTGGAAAACTCTGGTGTAGTTCCTCTGTTTCCATGACTTGGTTCTTAATCATAATACTAATTACTAGTTAATCATGATTAAGAGTAAATGGAATTTAGAGGCGGAATTTATGTATGAATTGGATTGGAATGGATATGTGATGTTTCTAGAAGGTGTTAGTAATCCTTCCCATCCCTTGGATCATACATTGGAATACTTATTGAATTTATTTTAATTTATTGGTAATTAAAGGGACTTTGTTGTGATTAAATCTTGAAAAATGAAATTTAATATTTGTTTAACTAATTCGTTGTGCTAAAATGATCTAATTAGCCTTAGAGAATTAATGATATGTCCCTCTGACCCTTTGATAACCCCATGGGACATTACATCGGTTCTCATGTCTAGGTGTTCCTAAATTTAAGGAGGATTCTAAAATTTAGGATAATGAATCAACAAGTCCTAAAATCATGTAAGAAGGCGCATATTATCCTAAAATCATCAAATATGGCACATATGTGGTTAATTAGGGAACAAGTCACAAAACCAAAGTCTAAGATAGTCAGAATGATGAGGACTATGCACTAGGAAGTCAATAAACATGTTCTATGCACTAGGGAAGGAAAAAAATGTTGCATGTCTAATGTCTAGATGGGTAATATATTTGAACAACCCCCCTTAAGCCTGATTTATGTGAGGAAAATAAAAATAGGTCCTTGGTAACAAATACCAAAGGTCACAATTTACATCAAATTATTTTATTTGTCCATATCAGCCGAGGAAAGAGGGAAAACCCAATGAGAAGAAAAAAACCTCATCAAAATGGACATGAAAGAGTGTCTAAGCTATATTCACCATGGAATCACTCACCCCAAGGAGTGATCTAAAATGAGTGAACTTATTTTTTGTAAAATTCTTAGTGAAGATGTCTGCAACCTTCTCTATAAAAGGACAATATTGTAGTTAAATGTTGTGATCTTGCACCAACCCTTTGGTGTATTACATGTGGATCTCAATATGCTTAGCTTTTTTCCTATGATATGGATCTGTTGAGATATTGATAGCCCTTTGGTTGTCATAAAAGATGACAGTAGGAGAACTAGAGAGAATCCCAAAATTAGACATGATTCCTTGCAACCAAATGGATTGTGTGGTTGCATTTAGCACCTCTATACTCAACTTCATTAAATGATAGAGAAATGGTTGGTTGCTTCTTGCTTGAAAAACATATAGGACCATAACCAATCATGAATACATAACCAGAAGTGGACTTCTCGTCTGAGCTATCACCAACCCAATCATAATCGATATACCCAACAAGATCAATTGGAGAGTCAGCAACATAGCAAATACCATAATCCTTGGTTCCTTGGACATAGTGAAGGATCCTCTTTGTTTCTTTCTAATGAAGTTCATGGGTCTCTTGCATGTATCTCAAAACAACACTCACAACAGAAGAGGATACTCCCAATCAACTGTCTATACAATGTACTATTCACCAAAGGTGAAGAACCCCCATCCTCAAGATTGACATTAGAGAAGAAGGAAAATGTTGTTGGATTTCACTATGACATATGAAGCTTGTTAAGAAAATATAATGCATAATTGGATTGGGAGACTTTGATACTTGAAGTAGGCTATGCTATCTCACGTCCAAGAAATGGATTCAACAAACCCAAATCTATCATGGAAAATGAACTATGCAAAGAAGACTTAATGGAAGAAATTCCTGTAGATAAACTCCACGTGATCAAGAAATAATCTACATATAATAAAATGAGTAAGAGATATTAACCATCATGCTTCATGTAAACATTCATATCTGATTTTCATCTTTGGAAGTCTTGTGACAAAAGGAAAGAATCCATCTTATCCCACCAGGCTCTAGGAGCCTGATTGATCCCATAGAGATACTTCTTCAGTCTGCACACAGGTGAAGGATATTCAATGTATCCTTATGGATATTTCATGTATATATCCTCCTTGATATATCTGTGGAGGACATCACTCTTGACATCCATATGGTGCACCTCCCAATGCTTGGATGCAACAATGGCCAAAACCAACCTAACAGAGTCCATCTTGGTCATAGGATAAAATGTATATATGTAATCAAGTGCTTGAACTTGAGAGAAACCCTTTGCCACCAATATATACTTTTACTTTCATGTGACCCCATATGAATCCATATTATTCAATATACCCACTTGCATTGAACAAGTTTCATTTCAGGAGGAAGTGGAACTAGATCCCAAATTTCATTGTTTCGAAGAGATTAATATTCTTCATCCATTGCAACTTTCCATATTTTATATTGGGAGGCCTCATCAAATAATTTTTTATCATATCCAATCATCATGAAATAGCTCCCAGGAAGAAGCATATCAGTAGCAAAGAGTGTAAGGATTTCACTTCGAAACATTGATCTTGTCCTTCTTAGATCATGTGGATGTCCAATAAATTCACTAGTTGCTTCAATGGTCTTCTCATCCCATTTAGGAATTGGAGTTGGATCTATTGGATCAAATATATGTGGATAAACATGTTCATATTCATCATCAATATAAAAATATAAACTATCATATGAGGAGGATTCACTTCCTTTTTCATCTTCAAATGGTGGAGGAGGAATTGAGCTTTCTACTTCATCTAGTTGGATGATTTGAAAAGGACCTTCTTCAAACTGTACACTTGTATCAATGAAATTATTCATGGTGTAAGGTGTAATGTCCATTTTTAATAATTTTATTACAATGACTAATTTTTCATTTTTCTCCCAATGTGCTCAAATTCATCATGTTTCAACTCTAGGTATATGGATACAACTGATTCCAAACTCCTCCAATTACTTTAAAAATTTGGTGAGGAAGGTCATGAGGGGTAATGGGAAACACTAACACATATAACAGAAACATAATAAAATTATATACCCAACCATGGTATGCAATTTTCAATGGAAAAATTTTCGGGACAAGACTAGTCCATTTGGGAGGTGGAAATCCCCCAAAGGTCCTCGAACAAATATCTTCCAAACACTGTACAACCTCCACTAATGGTTGGTATGAGACTTGGATCTGTTATAATACATTATTTAAATTATATTTTCAGCATTATATGTGGTTTTTGGGTCGAATAGGTATCCAAGAGAACTCAGGGAATTTATTAGTAATTTTGAGGCTCAAACCCCCAATGGTAGATGGATCCAAATAGCTCCAAATTCTATTAAATTGTACTAAAAGGTGTATGCATGATGTTAATACATAAAAAATGGTGTTTATATGTTTCTTTCAACCATCAAATTACTTCTTCAACTCACTTTGGAAACCTGGTCGATGTATGGAGTTTTATGAGCAACTTGTGGTTCAAATCCCCTAGGGGTAGATGATGAAAATGACCTTCCAAACGCACTCAATCCAAATTTAATTTATTAATGGAAGTAGGAGGAATATAATGGAAATAAACATTAAATAATATTCATCACCATTCAACTTTTAATGTCTGATATAGGTCCCTTAAATCATATGCAAAAAAACCAGTTTCAACCTTGGGGGAAATGTAGGCAATCTTCTCCAAATGCTATGAAACTCAACAAAATGACTCAAAATTATTATGTACTGAAAATTAAACTCATATAATACATCCATAAAACTACATTATTTTACTTATCCATTTGAATCCATCAACATTACATTGGTTCACAACAAGGTAGTGGGGAAATGGCACTGTTTCTTCATTGTTTAACATTTTTACTTGAAATATTTTGGTATTTAGACCTGAGAGTCTTCTGAAATTGAAATAAATATCATTTAAATCATAATATAAAATAATTGGGCATTACAATCTCCCCCAAAGAGATCAATATCTCACCAAGTGCGCCTCAATCCATATAACAAGAATATGATGAGAAAACTTGGAATAAATGAAAGAACAAGCTGATCTTGAAGTGTCTATGATATGCCCTGTATATTGAACCTGTAACTTTAAAATCCATTAAATATCCATGAAATACTTTAATGGCATATCCAAACACCAAATTGGATGGGAATCTTTCACCCTCGAAATTGGCTAAGGAAAGAAACTAGTCATCCACTAGCTCTCTCTTTTCACAAATGCAAATTTTTCAAGTGACCAAAATCCCTTATCTTGGTTTATCCCTGTATTTTATAAACATCCTTAGAATTATAATTTTACCAATAAATCCACAAAATCAAGCCAATTCAAATTATGGTGTGTGCTCAAGATTTTCCATGTGTCCTCCCTTCCCTAGCCTTCCATCTTCCCCCAATTCGAGTAGGGACCCATTGAGATTCTCCAACTCACATGAGTGCCCTATTGGATGCTATATTTATGCCTACATGTCATAATGGTCATATGTCAGCATTCATGTCTGAAATATGTCATAAATGTCATAGCATCTTCATCATTGGTGTCATAAATGTCATAGATGTTGGGGAATCTAGCCCAAGTGTCCAAGAAGCTCCCATTTGACTCTTCCTCTCCCATGTAAGTTACATTTCCTTCCAAATTCAACCTATGACACATATGGAAAAGTGTATTATCATTATAACTCATCCGAGTGTGCTTGTATTTTTGCAATTCAAACTTTAGACTCCTCCACTTGCTTGTCAGATGCGAACCTTTGTATTTCCATATCTGCCATCTTACTTTCTAGATCCTTCTTTTCTTTACCAAGGGTAATATTTGAAAATTTCAAAGCATCCTTTTATTCCTCCAAAATCTGGTAATCCTGCTAAAGCTTCTCTAAGTCTGAAAGAGTGGAATCATACTTCCTCTTTGCTTCTCGACCTACTCTCTCCTCCTTCCTCAAGGTTTCCTTCATTTGTGCCATTTTATCTTTATATTGATCAACTGATCCTTTCGGCTTACTAAAATTATAGGCATTTTCCTGTGCAGTTGCAATGCCCAATGAGGCCATCTATTCTGGATCCTCTTCTACATTCTTTACAACCATTTTCTCGGTCACTATGGTAACTTTGGGCTAAGTACCTATTTTCAATGTTTTCTCAGATCTCCATACAATTGATTTCTGCTTGGGGTTAAAGAATACATTTTCCAAATTTACAACTTCATGTTGCTTCGACGGAGTGAAAGGTACCAACCCCAACTCAACAATAGGGAGGTGACCTCCTATCATTATATATCCTGAGGTGGAAGGGATAATTTCTGGATTATCCCGAGAAATATTATGCTCCTAAGTTTCCCTATCTAGATCCTCTTGCTCTTTCCGTCTGAGTTCTTCTGCCATCCTCTCAACTTACTCCTTTTCTTTGTCTACTAATTCTCCCTTCATTCCTTCTTCTACCTTATTCTGCTTCTGCTCCTCTTATTTACTTATTTTCTCCTCCTCTTCCTTTTCTCTCTTGGCCTCTACAGCTAGGAGTTTCTTTGCACTTTCTGCTAATCTTTGTGTTGTTTCTTCCTTTTGCTTCCGTGTAGCTTATTCGCCTTGCCCTTTCTATTCAGGATTACTGTTACTACTGCCTTTTCCTCTAGACACTGTGATTCCCCTCTTGAGCCGCTTGTTCAGAGCGGTCATATTGAAATAATTTCGGTATACTTCTTTGTATTTATCCACATGATCAGTGTATTTGAAGTTCACTTTCAGGAGTGCACGGTGTGCTTCAACTTTACCTTGAGAATCATTTCTGTGAAAACTTTTTTGACCGAAATGAAATATCTCTAGATCTCTCACAAACTCTGGTGCACTTTTGACCTTGGAAAAATTATAACTACCGACATAAAATTTCATCGGTGGGAACATAGTCTTCTTCATCTCAAACAAATAACTCATGAAACCATCCAAGAAGAGTTGTCTCACTATTTATTTATGTACTATATAGTCAGTGGCATATTTGGGAAGCAGTGAAGGGAATTTGGTTCCCCCATACATCCTTAATTAAGTGCCCTCTTCAGAAAAGAAGTAGTCTCCAATTTCCCTTATGGACTCCAAAGCACCTTCAGATAGGCATTTACATTCCTTAGGGAAAATTAACTCATATAGTGGAATTAAAAACTCTTCACAAATCAACTTGTAATAATTGTGATATTTGTGGGCCCATAAAATATGGTATGTTGTATATATGGGTTTTTTTCCTTCCTTCCACTTGTAGCTTAGCTTCTAAAATGGATGGAAATGGAGAATACAATCAATCAGAAAGGATCCCATATAAAACTTAGATTTTCGATAGTGCAATCCTTCCTATGCTGCAGTTATGCAAGAGGACAAACTATTTTCTATGATATCTTCCCAATTGAGCATGGTCCCCATCATGGTTACATGGTACATTACTGGTATCCACCCAATCTTGTAAAACCTTCCATCATCTCTACTAAAAATTTTGTTCAACATTAGGTCTACCAGCCTATATGGGGTGTGGAGACTGGAAGTTTCATATTCCCCAAATGCTTTTTGATGGAAGGACTTTACCTCAGTTGTTGTCATCTTCGCAACTCCAATGTAATCAATGGTCAGACTATTTATCCAATCAGTTGTCATGTTGACTTATGAACTTGGAAAGCTGTAAGCCTTAGCTATGAACGCAGGGGTGAATGACGAATATCCTTTATCTTCAACATTGTACATTATCATCCCCTTTGCATCAGCCTTAGACGTAATCCATTCAATGACCTCAGGGAAAGGAAATTGCTCTGGTATTATAGAAACTTTTGTGATTCCTAATCTCAATATGTTGTTAAAAAGGTTCAGATCCTTAAAGCCTGCATCTGGAACTTTTTTTATCCTGGAGCATATGATAAATTTTCCCCCACCTAAATTCAGGCTCGATCCCAGTGACAGATTTAGTATCCTTATATATTATCTCTACTCTTGGTGTGATTTCGACGTTTGATTCATCATTCAAATATAGAATGAGCCTATAGAAAAATAATAAAATGTCTCAGCGTTCTATAGTTGGAAAACAAATGTGTTCATATACATAAGAAATGAGGCAATATTGTAAAAATTTATCCTAGTAGAAAATTCTCTCTAGAACAAGCTTGACCAATATATTTTACTATATCTTATTTACTATCTACACGACTATGCACTTCAGAACTTCATATATCATCAAACTGACATCTACATCATGCTTCAAAATAGGGCAGTAGCTCTTAGTGAGGTCAAAACAGGAAAAAGCCTAGTTCGCAAGCGAGCTCATTCTAAGGAGCCGAAACTTAAACTTATTGTTCTCGAGCACATCCCAAGGAATTTACCAAAAACACCACTGAAACCTTAAGCACAATCCCTCTATGAGACTTCCAGCCCATGGGTAACCATCCAAAACCAAAACGTAGTGATGCCATAGCGTCGACCACTAGGGAAAAAGATTTTGGTAAGGAAACCACGTAAAAAAACAAAAGCGCACACGTTTCTCATGGCCTAAAGTCACGCAAACCCCCATCACAGTAGATAAACATGAACCAGGAAAGAAATGGCCGACAAAGAACTTGGGCCATCCTGGATTCATCATTACGCACCAGTGTTGTGAGAAAAATGTATCTAAATGTAAACAACATGGGTAACTTGGGAGCAGGTAGAACAACTACAAATTGAGTTAGCTAGGTTAAGAGATAGATGAATGGATCACAGGACAGTCTAATAAAAAAAATAAGAGGTCGAGGGGAAGGTTATTCTAAAATCAATGGCGACATGACAATCCTAGCCTTGCAACGAAACCTAAATGCCTAATTTATCAAACCATGACAGATCATAATCTAACCATCCTACCAACCAAAAATATGTAAATAGATCAGATCCTACCTAGCAGGTTGAGCTCAAAGATTTCTAAACAACGTGATGTTCAATACACATGTAAGCTCTAGATGGAAGATTCCCAATCGTAACGGATGTCCAAACGGGTAAAAATCACAAGTTTAAACAACTATTAACCTTTGCAAACAGAGCATGAACTCGACAAAACCCCCAAACAATATATATATAGAGAGAGAAAAATGGGGCCAAAACTTTAATGTGGTTGGTGAAATCACTTATCGTGGTCATTTAAAACCCTACACCGCACTATTGAAAATGTCGTATTGGCATAAAAAATAAAGTGCATCAAAGAACCCAAATCGTCACGTGAAGTGGAAAAAAACTTCAGCAATGGAGGCTCAACAATCATAACCTTGCCGATACTATCTTTTCATCTCTAGCTAAACAACTCGACAAAGGAGATCGACTATGAAAGATAGACTCTGTCGGTGATTGTGGTTGGATCTCGAAACAATATCCACAAAGTAACTTGCAACATTGGCAACAAGGTCATCGGATGAAAACTCAAAATATATCCGTTGTTGCGGCTAAAAACTAAAACATTTTTCGATGTAGAGAGTCGGAAACAAAATAAAACAACGGTAAAATTCGAGCGAGGAAGGAAAAAATTTTCCACCATTGCGGCGCAATATCGAAAAAAAATCCAACGTAATGGATCAAAACAAATCAAGAGAAGCTTCGACGATAAAAGAAGAAAACCTCCGTTGTGTCAGCGAAAAACTCAAAATGATTTTGACGTATCGGATAAAAAATAAGACAAAATGTGCTCATTCAAAAAATGAAACCCGTTCGCTATTGCGGATAAAACAATAAAATGCATCTGTTGTTTCGGCTCAAACCTTAAAATCCATCCGTTGTTGCGGCTCAAACCTTAAAATCCATCCATTGTTTCAAATCAAAAAGATTTTGTTGCTTAGTGAAAAAAAACAAACTTGTTTAGCTTGCTCAGAGTGAAATCGAGTCATGAATGATGGATTTCACAATGCAAAAAAGGTTTAAGTAAAACCAAAATCTAAGAATTTAAAGGGGGTCCCTAAAAAATGCAAAATGTTTTGGGGAAATAGTTGCGGTAGCAACAATTGGCAAATGGCTGATGAACACATATCTCTGGAAAAACTAACTTTGCAACCCAAAATTGCTTTATGGAATTCTGTTAAACCAACTCATCCCAATTCTTTTCAAGATTTATTTAAAATTCAGACCTTTCTAGGAAAGCAAATTTCAAAACTTATCATTGATTGTAGTCCAACAAGATAAGGTAACTAGGTTTTCAAAATCCCGATAACTCTTCTAAGGCCAAAATATGAGGTTCATTTACTTCTCCCTTTGGCTTCTTTTGGCTAAGACACCACAGGATCGTAATAGAGTGTGGACAGGCATATTTGTTTGTTCCTCATTCCCATTCCTTTTGCATTCTTTTGATGCTTTCGGACTTTTGTCTTTTGAGTCTTCCGGGATTGCTTCCTTTTGCATTTGAGATATGATTTTAGGTTCTTCCATCCATTGTGTCCTTTTGTGTGAGTGATGATTTGTTTCATCTCACGGATGGAGAAGAACCTTTGAGCAATTCCTCCATTTAAGGATTCATGTTTTCATTATATCATTTTGATATATACTTTCTTTCTAGGAAATTTTGACTCTTTAGGCCTTTTGGGTTTAATTTGTGGCATGGGATTATTTTGAATACCGTACACGTGTCCATCATGCTTCCCTTTCGTGGGTTCTTTGCTGCAAGCTTCCTAGGACAAATATTAATGTGAAGTGGATGGAGCCTCATAATAGTATTTCATACTTCTCCTACCTCAGTTATTTAACAAGGTTTAAACATAGGACTTCAATGTCTTCTTCAAGTTACTTCCTTTCAATAGTATTATTAAATTAAAGAACCTTGTCATGATAAAATATTTTCATAGATAAATCCCAATGATCAATTCTTTGGTTTACAATATTTGCAATTTGTCCAAATTCTAATGTCCCCAAAGCACAAAGAGCTACGATGGCTTATTCGAAATAAAAATAAACTAAAGCAAAGAAAAACTAAAATAAATCAAATGCAAAGAAAGAAAACAAACAAAACTATAGTAAAATCAAAGGAAAAGCAAAATTTATTTATGTACACAAGGATCCTAAGGCACTAGGTGAAACAAGGTTTGAGAACCAAACCATTGACAGGAAGATTCTCTTCCCACCCCTGTAAATCCTGTAACTTATACGTTGAGGGGCCTAATTTTGCAGCAATCTGAAATGGGCCAATCCATAGTTGTTGGAATTTAGTATGCTTGCTCTTTTCATCATGCGGGTGATCCCACTTGAGAACCAAATCTCCTACTTCATATCTTCTATTCCCGGACTTACGTTTGTTAAACCATTTCTTCACAATCTCCTGCTGGTGTTTGAATCTCTCTTTATCCTTGAGCCTAGACTCTTCTAACTTCAGAAAGGTATTGATTTGAGCTTGTAAAACCTCACTAGCTGATCCTCTAGATGCTTGGGCCAATTGAGAATATGAAAACAAAATATTAGGGGGTAAAATAGATTCATTTCCATAAACTAAAGTATACAGTGACACACCTAAGGAATTCTTGGGTGTGACCCTATCAGCCCATAATGCATTTTGAAGAGCTACATGCCAACCTCTCTGATTTTCTATGACATTTTTCTTTAAAATTCTAATGAGATTCTTATTAGTTGATTCAGCTAATCCATTACCTTGTGGATAATAATTAGAAAAATAATGTAATTTTATCCCTTTCTCATTAGCAAATTTACTAAGTTTAATTGACGAAAATTAAGACGCATTATCAAAAACTAAGGAAATTGGAACCCCAAACCTGGTCATAATATTTTCTTGTAAGAAGTCCATGATTGCATCTTCATTCACTTTTTGTAACGAGATCGCTTCAACCCATCTGGTAAAATAGTCTATAGCTGTAAGGATGTATTTGTGTTGCAATGAAGAGTTTGGATTGATTTCTCCAATAATGTCAATTCCCCATTGCTCGAATGGTTCAAAAACAATGGTTGGTTGCAACGGCCCAGCTTCCTTTGCTTGTCTCCCACCGCTTCTTTGGCATGTGTCACACTTCCTTGCATAAGCATGAGAATCCTTAAACAAGGTTGGCCAGTAATATCTAGCCCTTAGAATCTTTTGTGTTGTAGTATCTCCTGAAAATGGACCTCCAGCAGGACCATCATGCAATTCTTTAACAACCTTAGATGCATCTTCTTGTTCCAGACATCTTAGAAAAACTCCATCGTAGTTCTTCCTGAAAATAACTCCATCAATTATTTGATAAGATGTTCATTTCAAGCGTAGTGCTCTTCTTTGTTTATAATTCCAGTGTTCAGGTAAATATCCCTGTTGGAGATAGTATATCAGATATCTGTACCAAGATTTTGGGGCTGTAAGTACAGGACACATGTCAATCATATGCAACTCAATCTCATTCTCCCAATCATTGTCTTGATTATCTTTACTTTCAAACATTAACTTACAAATCCATTATCCTTTGATGATAGTGGTTGGTTTAAATTCTAAGTCATATTCTTGTAGAGTTGTTACCCAATTTCCTCTCCTTTCTCCTAATTCTTTTTGCACGAAAAGAGTTCAAACCACCAAGTGAGGAGCAATCAATTTGGTTATGTTCTTGAGGATGTATGGACTGGATTTTTTTACCACCTTAAAGATTGCATACACTTTTTTATCAATAGCAGTTTAATTCAATTCAACACCTTGCAAACCGGTGATCATGAAGGATATGGGGTACTCATCTCCCCTTTCTTCTCTTTGTGTAAGCACTGTTGCGAGTGAGTTATCCGAATCAAAAGTGTATAAATGAAAGGTTTCTCAAAATTAAGAGTTTTGAGAGAAGGTGCATGAGCTATCACTGCTTTGATTTTGTTAAATGCACCATTTTCTAAGTCAGTCCACTTAAATTGTACATTTTTCTTAACCATCTGTTGCAAAGGATTGACTATTTGAGCAAAATCAGGCACAAACCTTCGCACAAAATTTATAGTCCCCATGAAAGATTGCATGCCTTTCTTATTGTGGGGTAAGGGGATCTATGCTATAGCTTCTATCCTCTCCAGGTCTATGGATATCCCCCTCTTAGAAATGATGTAACCCAATAAGTTTCCTTCTAACACTACGAAAGCACATTTCTTAGGATTCAAGGAAATACCATATTTCTGATAGCGGTCAAAAATATGCTTTAGATGAAACATTTGTTCCTCTCTCTTTTTGGAGAAAATGGCAACGCCATCCAAATAGAATACCACATTGTGGCAATCAAATCGCGTAAATCTATATCCATCTCCCTTTGGAAAGTTGCTCCAGCATTAATGAAACCAAAAGGCATTCTCTTGTAAGCAAAATTCCCCTACTTCGTCCTAAAGGTGGTCTTTAGCCTATCTTGTTCTGCTACCAACACTTGATTGTATCTTGAAAACCCGTCTAATAAAGAGAATAATTTGAATCCTGAAACCATCTGCAATATTTTCTCCATTAGCGGGACTAGATAGTTATCCTTGTCTCAGGCACAATTCAAATTTCTGAAATCTACACAACATTAGAGGAAATTTCAATTTAAAATGAGCCTTCCAAAAATAATACAAATTCCATGTCATTATGTATTAGCCAATAAAAATGATTTAAAATTAAAAAAGGGAGCACCTCTTAAACAATTTTTTAATATAAATTTGGGGATAGGTATCATAAAAAAAACTACCTTTTATGTTCATATTTTCGACATATCTGCCAGTTTTTTTCCTCAAATTTCGATCGGTAAAGCTCGTTGGATGCGGAATTAAATTCCGCATCCAACTAATACCCACTCGACATACTTTTGATGGGCCCCGCTACCCCAAAAACAAGATATACCTGAAAAAATGTGACGATGACATCATCATCACGTTTTTTCAGGTATTTCTTGTTTTTGGGGTAGCGAGGCCCACCAAAAGTATGCCGAGTGGTACTCGTTGGATGCGGAATTTAATTCCGCATCCAACGAGCTCTTTCGATCAAAAATTTGAGTAAAAATACGGGGATNTTTTCTTCCTCCAAAATTAATAAATATTATTTTGTTATTTTAACTATTATTTTATTAATTTTCCTTAGGAGGCCCATTTTGAGTTGAAATTTCCTCTAATGAGTCTATTTCACCATACTTTTTCCTTACTAGTACCAAATTCGCAACCCATTTTGAGTGTCTAACTCTGAAAATAATCTTCGCATCAAGTAACTTTTTTACTTCATTTTGAATCAAGGGTTCTAACTTGGGATGCATCTTCCTTAATGGTTGCTGAAATGGTTTAAATCCTGCTTTAATTGGAATAACATGTTGGATGATGCCTGTGTCATAAGTCTTTAAATCCTCATAAGTCCAAGCAAAGACATATTTCTACTGTTGAGATAGACTAATGAATTTGCTTCTCTCACCCGGTGAGCAGCATTTCCCCAAGTTCACATACTTGGGTTTAGCTCATGTCCCAAGATTCACTAGCTCATACTGCATAGAAGAGCTATTTGTTTTGACATTGCTTGGCCTTCTGAATTTTTTATTCAAATCAAACATTCCTTCCAATGTTTTGACCCCTTTAGGTATAAAACTACTATTTTGAAGATTGGCTTGGTGTTCCTCATCATCAATCATCGAGTTTTTGAAAGTCTCATCATTGGTCAAGAATTCTAAGATATGCTAATCATCATCGAATACCCTCAAATTAGTGATATTATCCAGCACAGATGGCCTGAAAATCAATTCAATTGAACATTTATTATTAGTAGGAACTAATCTTGCAGTAGAAGTAGATAACAAGTCAGTTGTTGCATTTTTTAGTCTAGGAATTGAAATGATATTAAATGCATCAAAATTTGTTAAAAGTTCCCAAACTTCATTTTTATAGCCCTTTAAATGTGGTCACAAATAATGAATTTTATTTCGAACTTGTTTAACGATTATTTCATAATCACCAAAAACCTTTAGATTTCTTACTTTGAATTCAATAGCCTTCTTTAAACCCTGGATTAAATATTCGTATTCGGTTGTATTATTAGTACATTCAAATTCTAATCTACAAGAAAGAAAATGTTTATTTTTTTCTAGATCAATTAGGATACAGTTGGCTCTTGATCCTTCCTGAATTTTAGAACCATCAAAGTATAACAACCAAAATTTATCTTCTATATCTACAGAACTAGTGCTACTTTCTACATTAGAAACTAAATTAAGTATGTTACAATCAATATTGTTAGTCTGCAAAAACTGAAGGATCTCTTACTGTGTATTGGATTCATCACCGACTTCTTCTTCTTGATAGTTTCTCAGTTCAAGCTCAATAAAATAATTACCCAAAACCAAATGTGAAAATTTCACAGGCTCATTTTTCCCTTCTAGTTGCGTCACATTGTGTTTCATATGTGGCTCCCTCATCACTTTAATCTGATTCTGAAAGTTCTGATAGGGCAGCCACATGTGAGGCCAGTTAGTTGCAAAATATCCTTTTAGTTTCACAGAAAAAATCCCTGCTCAAAATTAGTCCATATGCTTCTGGTATATCCACAACCATGATGTATATAAATTGGTAGACTCTCTCATCTGTAGATAATCGTATCAACACATATTTTCTCCTACTACTTTAACTGTTGTTCTATCCAACTGGATGATTTTACATGAAGAAGGTGTGGGTTTACCATTTATATTTTTATAGACTAAAGAAGGCATGACATTTGAGGATGCTCCAGAATCTACTAAACAATTGTGTACATTGTGATTGGAAATCTCAAAAGAAAGCAGAAATGGTAATGTTTGGGGTTTAGACTTTACCCCAATGCTTTCTTCATTGATCTCTTCCTTAGATTGAACATCAGCTTGGGATTTGCTAGTTTGTGAATCAAAGGCTTCCAAGAGCTTCTTTCTCTGTTGAGGTAATTTACACATTTAAAACAAAGAAATATTTTCCTTATTTTTCTTGATATCCTCTATTATTTCATATCCCATATCACCATCGGTTGAACTTTTTTTGTTATTCTCCACTTTACTTTCAGCAACCTTTACAGGCTTACTGACCATGGGATATTTTTTTCTCATTATGAATAAATCAGGTATAGGTGGGGTTTGATTATTACTACTGGTTTTCTTCATCCTTTCCTGAATCTTCCTAATCTTGGGCAGTAATATACTTTCATCCATTATCGATCCCTTTCTTCTTGTTGTGACATTTACTGCTAAAAGTTGTACTTCCTCAGTAGGTGATTCTTCATCCAATCCTAGAGTAGACATACAATCCCATAGAACCATGGTATTTTCTTTAGGTGCTCCCTCTGGTTCGCGATCATTTTCCTCCTCAACTACAGGCTCTATTAATGTAGAATCTAGTAATTGGTTCATAACCAAATTCATGGAGTTAATCCACTATGGTAAATTCCTTTCAGAGTGAGGCTCTTGATGAAATATGCAAAAATTGTTCATTCCAAATTCAATGAAATTCAAAACAGAAGAACCATGCGTAGGTGGTTGGGATGGACCACTTTCATATATTCTCTTATAATAAGGCTTGAAATGTTTCTTGGCTTCTTTATCTTTCTTTAGGTCAACAATCTTATTAGATAATTTATGTACCATCTTGACTACACCTTCTAACTCATTGGAACATTCCTCTTTCGGTCTAGTCAACTACAAAGGTTTCTTACTGCTGAAAGTCCTTGTCTCTGGCAATATAGAGTGGTTGTTATACTTTCAAGCTCATCCTCTATTTTTATATCTTCTTCATAACTTTCTACCAAAGAATGCTTTACCGACCACTTAACAAACATCGTTATGTTAGGGGATAGTTCTGAAGTATAATATTCTATTAGAGTCTCTTCAGTAGGTTTTATGGCATCACTGAAATTATTTAAATGGGAAGCAAACCTTTGAACAAAATCCTACACTTTCTCTTTCTTGTCCATCCTTAGAGAAAGTATTTCTTTCATCAGAGCGGCAATGGTTCTTTGGATACCAAACTATCCTTTAAACAATCTTCCCAAAGTATCCCAGTTTGTGATTGAATTTGCATGCAATCTAAAATACCATGATGCTGCTTTAGCTTTGAAAGTATGTGGAAATATTTTGCATACTACATCATCATTCTCTACTACTAAAAGATCTAGTGCCAAGAAAAAACTATGAAAGTGATCATCCATAGAAATTCCTTCTCTCGAATCAAATTTAGACAATGACTTATCAACATTCTAAGGTAAAGCATGCAATGGAGGAGCCAGGTTGAGTGGTGTTCTAGCTCTCCAAGCTAGTAATGGTGGATTAGCATTTGCATTAACAGTTGCATTAAAATTTCCAGCCATGATTCATGGAGGAAATTGACATGGAGAATGAATAGGTGACTAAAAAGGTGAACAATATGGATATTTTGGTCCCAACTGATCAATTAGTTGACCAATTTCTTGTAAGGACAAGTTCACTAACTCTTTCAAATTCCCTTTCAAAACTAAATCTTTCGTGTAAGTGGGTCTTCTTCTAGGACCTCCCCTTCTTAGTAATTCAGGGATTGTCTGCAATCCTCCAAGATTTTACACATACGACCTTGTGTATCTCCTGAAGTGATTAACTACTTCCAAAGGAACCTAGTAAAGGTGTTCTACAGTTTACTGGTTTACTTGTTCTTCAGAAAAACTAGTTTCAGGGTTATCACTAGTGGAATAATTTCGAGCAAACATATTTCCTCTGCCAGCCATGCACTGGCAGCCCTACTTATAGCACCAAAACTGTTGATTCTTGGAAAATCCCGGGTACCGACAGTAAGGATTCTTCCCAATAAGCATTCCCAATTAGATCGTTTATCCTTTGATATGGGAAATCTGTCCGATTAGTGGTCTGGCTACCGTAGAATTAAATTAAAGTTTAAATATTTTTTACTGGTCACATCCTGGTCCACTGTTTATGTATTTTTTATGTTTATGAATGGTATGCAAATGCCTAAACTAAATGTAGGTGATTGCCAAAATAAGAAACTCACAAGCATTTAGCTGCATAGTGAGTTGCGCAAGGTCTTACCTCTCACCTTACATTAATCAATTGTCACTCAACCACCCAAATAAAAGAACTAATTAAATCTAATCTAATCTAAACTATCCCCGGGGAGCAAGATTAAAACTAATATGAGAAATATAATGCATTTTTTGCACAAAGAATTCTACAGATAGATGACAAATTCTGAATACATAAATACAATATAAAAGTAACATAAAGCTCTGTGAAGTTAAATCAATAATTACTCATTCATTGCATAAGATTCAGAACATAAAATGAAATCATTCATAATAGAAAAATAATTCAGTGGGTTAGAACTATCTCACAAGCTGTACAACATGCTAAAACAGAAATAAATCCTCATTCAGCCATCTACACAACATGCTTTGAAACTCGTGCAGTCCTCTCTCCAGCGAAATTTTAGTCCTCTTTATTATAAAAATAAATAGTTCTCCTTACAAAATGTTTCAGCATATGGGAGCTATAAAAATTCCTATCTCTATTCTATTCTACCTATACTTATACATTTACAAAATGACTTTTGGTTATCCATGCCCTTTGGGCTTCCCCAACTCTTTGGTTACAAAAGATTTGTCCTCTAGTGTGCTCACTAGGAAAATAGAATGAATACAAAAATATACATAAAAATATCCACATGTGAATAAGACAAGACAAATCAAGTGGGCCCAGTCAATCCATTCATGAACTGCTTCCACGCAATAGCATCTGCAGTTATGGTCTCGAAATCTGTTGGTTCCAAAAATCTAACTGTGACCTCGTGCTTGGACAGCTAGTATTTTATCTCTGCAACCATTTGTGGAGTTACTCTAAGCTGGTATTCCAACAGGAAATTACTGACTACAGC
Source organism: Pseudotsuga menziesii (assembly GCA_001517045.1). Taxonomy (NCBI): domain Eukaryota; kingdom Viridiplantae; phylum Streptophyta; class Pinopsida; order Pinales; family Pinaceae; genus Pseudotsuga; species Pseudotsuga menziesii. The sequence continues at coordinate 20,405 of LPNX010512159.1, read as the reverse complement.
TTGAGCCACCAAAAATTTTACCACCTTTTCATTCAGGCCTTTAACCATTTGTATATGAAGTTCATCCTCTTGCATCATGTCATGCAAGTACTTCAAATGCTCCTCCTGAGCTGGAAACTCCTGCATCTTCTTTGTTGAATATGTCTAGCATCTTATGGGTTGTGAGCAATTTTTTGTAGAATTCCATGCATTTTTCCATAGTCCTCTCAATCACGACTAATAGTACCTTAGCAGCCTTGCTACTAAAATTCTGACATCATACTCAATCTTAAACCTTTTTGAACTCTTCATCAGTGTGTTTCCTAGAAGTTATTTATTAGTTTCCAATCAGGTCAATTGACCTTGTATAGCTTCTGTAATTTCCTAAGTCCTCATTTTGAATTCAGTAGATATCCATGAGATCTCCTACAATCTGGCTTCTACTTGCTTAATTCTGTAAACTTCCCCTACTAGCTTCACCTGAACTTGATATATCTTACCTCTGATCAAGAGAGCGTGCTATCTAAGAGGTGTTAAGTCCATTTTTCATTCATTAGCTTCTTTTAATAGTACCTCTAAGGAACTATTATGTTCTTGTAGTTCTGCAATTCAAACTTTAGACTCCTCCCCTTGCTTGTCAACTACAGACCTTTGTATTTCCATCTTTGCCATCTTACTTTCTAGATCCTTCTGTTGAGGCATGGAAAATCCCAGGTAACAACAGTAGGGATTCTCCCCAATAAACGTTCCCAATTAGCTTGTTATTGTTTGGTATGGGGAATCCGTCTAGTTTATAGTCCATCTACCATAGGTCAAGTAACGGTTTAAGCTTCCTTTACCAATTGCATATCAATCCACCGTTTAAGTATTATATATATATATATATATATATATATATATGATATGCAAGTGCCTAATCTAAGTGCAATCGATAGATACAACGAAGATTTCACAATGTGATGCGCAGGTTCTTACCTCTCGTCTTATTACCCCTTTTGCTTCTAAATCACAAACAAATAACAACTATTCTAAGCTACCTAATTCTATCTAACCTATCCCTAGGGAGAAAAATTATATTTAATGGTGAGTAATGTATTGCAAAACATGCATAAAGTATATTACAAATAGTTGTTCATAATTCAGAATACATGAATACAAGTAGAAAGATAAATAGAGAGATAGCTCATTGTTAGTTAAAACATTCATTACTCGATATACTGCATAAGTTTCATAAAAATAATAGGAAATAATTCATAGCATGGAAGTAATTCATAAGTCAGAATGATCTCACAGTTCGTAGAATAAGCTGAAACATAAATAATTCAACATTCAACCAATCTACAACATGCATTTGAGACTTCACATCTCCTTCTCCAGCAGAAAATACGGATTTCTTTATTAAAAAAGGAAGTAGTTCTTCTTACAATAAAATTCACAAAAAGATAGCATGGAAAAGTCCCTTTCTTCATCGACTCTACCTATATTTATACAATTTGAAATGTCTTTTGGTCTTCCATCCTTTTGGGTTTCCCCTATAAATCACTTACAAAATTGACTTTTTCTCCTAGTGAACTCGCTAATTAAGGCAAAAATAAATATTACAAAATATGTGTCAATAAAACAAACATTCTAAGTGGGCCCAACCACCTCATTAATGAATTGCTTCCATGTATTGGCATCTGTCACTATTGTCTCAAACTCTGATGGCTCTAGAAATCTAATAGTGGCCTCATGCTTGGCAACTTGAGATTTTATATTAGCCATCCTAGCTATAATCAATCAAAGTTGATGTTCCAATAGATGGTTTCTTACTACTGCCTGGGCTATTACATTCTTAAGCACTCTCTCATCTAAACTTTTGATCAGCTGAATGCCCAGTTCATCCTCCTGCCATATGGCCTGCAATTGTTTCAAGTACTCTTCATGCTCTGGTAATTCATCTAACCTCTTCTTTGTAGATGTTTGGAAGCAGTGGTAAGTTGTAAGCACCTTTCTACAGAACTTTGTGCAAACGCCTTTAGTTCTATGGGTTTCCCTTATCAGTTCTTCAGCAGCTTTATTTCCAAATTCCATTAACTCATATTCCAGCTTTACTCTCTCTAAGTCTTTGATTGGTGCATTTGTTGGAGGTTCCTTGGTTGTTTCTAACCAAATCAAACGCCCTTGAATAATTTCCAGGATATCCTGGGTCTTGCCTTTAAAATGGGAAGCTATACTTTAAATCTCTTCCAACCTAGCTTCCACTTGATGGACCTTCAACATCTCATCTTCTATCTGGAGCTGCGTCCGGTAAATTTTGTTTATGAGCATGAGGGCATGCTTTGTCAATGGCTCAATATCCGTTCTTTTCTCATTTGCCACCTTTAAAAAAACCTCCAATGAATCCTTTTGTGCCTCCAATGCTGCTACCTGGATTTCATATTGTTTTTCCTTCTGCTCAGCAGCAGTCTTCTGCAATTCCAATTCTGTAACCTTGTTTTCAAAACTTCCTTTCTCCTTACTTAACTCTTCATTGGATGATTTCAAAGTGTCCCTTTCTTCTTCTAAAATTTGGTGTCCCTGTTGAAGCCTCTCAAAGTATGATAGGGTAGCTTCATATTTTCTTTTTGATTCTCGGCTTACCCTTGTTAGAATAATCAACCCATAGTTAGCTACCTTAGACATTAATTAATCCATTTTTGTCTTATTTTCCTAGTTTCCAATATTTCACTCTATGCAAGTTGTCTTCCACATGTCCTAGAAGTCAAACTTGCTAAAAATGAGTCATGGAGCACTTGGGAAACCTCCTGGAAACCATATTTAGCATGTCTTCTTTATTCCAGATCCTCCCTAGCGTATATTTGCTTTTTCTGCTAAGTTTTCTGCTTTATTGAGATTTATGGCAAAAGGGAAAGTAAGACTAGGTGTAGTTGACTTGTTTTTTTCCCTCATCATCCTCCATCCTTTCCTCCTAATAAAAGCATGTATTAGTTGTCTTTCCATCCCTTATTAGCTTTCCTACTTGACTTTTCCAATTCGTGAGCTTCTAAGTGGATTTGGAAACTGCTTTATGCACCTACGGGGGATTTGACTAGATTTAGTAAGCCTACTTTTTGACTATTTCGAATGGAATCCTTATGCATTTGAATCTCTCATGTAATTATATATTGCAGCAGCCTATTACTTCACAAGGTTGGCTATTGTACACTTATTCAATACAGATTAGTGTTATGCTCCAATTTCAGTCTCCTTTGTTTGTAATTTTGTATGGTTGATTAGCAATTTTGTGAGTGCAATTGTTCTATCACTTGGGTTCAATTTCCACATGGCATCAGACCCTTTGAATATCGATTTCTCTCCTTCAATATTGCTATTGCAGGTTTGACATCTTGACTGGGAGCATATTCTGCTGACTAAAGGGCACAGTTTCTGAGCTATGGATCAATCTCAGAAGATCATCTTGACTCCATTTAATTCCTTTGAATGGAAAGTAGAGATGGAGATATTGTTGAGAGTTAAAGGTCTCTATAGGGTGACTATGGAATCTAAGGCAGAGCCCAATGCATCTGTAGAGAATATTAAATGGCACAACAGGAGGGATGAGGCCTATGGTCTTTTGTGTCTGAGCATATCAAGAGACCTCCTCTTCCATCTTGATGGATTGACATCACCTAATGAAGTATGGGAGAAGCTTGTAGATCTTTTTGGTAAGACAGATGAGATGAGAGGACATCAAAACGAGAATGAATTGATCTCTTTGAGTCCCAGCAGCTTCAAATCCTTGCAACTCTACTTTTCCAAGTTTAAAGCCCTTGTTTTGCAGCTAAAACAGTGTGGAAATGAAAAGAAGGAAGAGCAACTAGTTTTGGCCATACTCTCGAAGCTTGTCCCTGACTATTCAATGTTTTTTTCGAAATTCCATGCCAATAAGTTGACAGCTCGATCCTGGAAGATGCCTAATCTTGCAGAGTTCATGGAATCCCTCACACAAGAACAAGATAAATTGGTGATGATGGGCACCATCAAACCTTCCAAATACCAAGCTTTGGTTGCTGGAGATTCGAGGGTGGATTCAAAAGGAAAGAAGAAAGCTAAGAATCCACCTAAGCAAAAGAGAGACAAAAACAAGTCTCAAGAGGAGCCCCAAGGCTCCAAGAAGAACTTTCAAAAGAAGAAGAACAATGGAGAAATGAGCAAGTGTGCATACTGCAGTAAGGGATATCATCCTGAAATCTCCTGCATGAAGAAGCAAATTGACATGTTGACCCAACTCTTGGAGAAGAATAACATCTCCCTTCCTGATTGCTCAAAGAAGAGGGAAGGAGGATCAATTTCAGAGGACAGAGAGAGAGTACATGCTTTGGTTGCTGGCACATCAAGCTCACTTAGCTTCATCATAGACTCTGGAGCTTCAAGACATATGGTTTCAACCAAGGAGGCATTCTCATCTCTTGACATGTTGAAAGGTCCACCAATAGTTCTGGGGGATGACTCTCTCACTGACAGTTTGGGGAAAGGAAGGATTGATATTGACCATGGTAAGTTCAGTAATGTATTGTATGTTCTAGGTCTTGCCTCTAACCTCTTGTTAGTGTATTATATGACTCACACAGGGTCTCCAAAGAAGTTCATATTCTCCCCTGATGATGTTGAGATCACGGAGATCTCAAATGGTAAAGTCATTGCAAAAGGAGTTGTAGATCACACTTCGAAGGTATACATGTTTTCACATTTTCTACCCTACTCAAACCCCTCTGCTCTTCTAATTCATTCTAATAAGGCAAGCAAGCTTTGGCATGAAATATTTGTCCATCTTAACTATAAGTATCTTTCTAATCTAACTAAAAGATAAATGGTCATAGGGTTACCAAATATTAATTTTCCAAAGGAGTCTGTCAAGGTTGTATCCTAGGAAAACACCTAGAGCATAAATTTGAGAGAGCCAGTCATGAGAGAACCTCTGCACCTCTTGAGTTGATCCACAATGATTTTTTTGGTCCATTTCCTCATATGTCAATGAGTCAAGCCAAATATGTATTGACCTTCATAGATGACTTTTCCAGGTATTGTTGGGTTTACTTCCTGAAACATAAGTCTGAATTTTTTGACCTCTTCAAAGCCTTTAAGGCCTTGGTTGAAAACCAGTCTGGGAGGAGACTCAAGATCCTCATATATGAAAATGGTGATGAGTATGTCAAGTCTGAGTTCATTCAATATTATAAAGATGCAGGTATTTAGATGCAGCATTCAATCCCTTACACACCACAGGAAAATGGTGTTGCTGAGAGAAAGAACAGATCACTAAAGGAGATGGCAACCTGTATGATGGAGGCTAAGACTTTGCCACCAAAGTTTTGGGCCGAGGCTATAAACTATGCATCCTATATCCATAATAGGGTGCCTCATAAACAACTTGATGGTATGAGTCCTTTCGAATCTTGGAGTGGGCACAAGCTAGATGTGACCCATTTCAGGATTTTTGGCTCAAAGGCTTGGGCTAAAATTCCAACTGAAAAGAGAAAGGATTTGCAGCCCCAAATCCAAGAGTGCCTATTTGTTGGGTATTTTGAAGAATCAAAAGGGTACAATCTGATCAACTTGAGCACAAACAAATCCTTCATTGAAAGGAGTGTTCAGTTCCAAGAAGAGCCTTTAGCAGCATTTGAAGTTGGAGAGTCTTCTTCACCACCAGAACCATTGAATGTAAGTGAAGAGACAAATGAGTTTGTTGATTCTGATATGTCTAATAATGATGATTTAATTGCATATCTTGACATTCCTACAAGACCAAAATGGGAAGCAAAGACCATTCATGCAACCGGGGAACTAGCTGGAAATCCTAGTGATCCTAGGAGGACTAGATCTCAGTTTGAGAGTGCCCTGTGTATGAAAGACCCTTTGTTTGCAAAGAAGTGATATATGATGCTTGAATCATACCCATAGAAATTTGAAGATTTATCACGTGATCCAATATTGCAAACAGCCATGAAATAAGAATTCAGCTCACTCCAGAAGAACAACACTTGGGAACTGGTTGATCTTCCCCCAGGGAGGAAGCTAGTTCAATGTAAGTGGGTTTTCAAAACTAAGATTGCGTCTGATGGTTCACCTTTTAAATATAAGGCCATATTGGTATCCAAGGGCTACTCATAGGTACATGTTATTGACTACAATGAAACCTTTGCACCAGTGGCAAAGATGGACTCCATTAGGCTAGCGTTAGCCATTGCAGCTTCGAAGTAGTGGGAGGTACATCACATGGATGTGAAGTGTGCTTTCCTAAATGGATATCTCACTAAATATATTTACATGCAGCAAACTCAAGGGTTTGTTACTAATCCATCTTTTGTGTGCAGGCTAAAGAAATCATTGTATGGGCTTAAGCAATCCCCCAGGGCTTGGTATGCCAAGATTGATGGCTTTCTATTGTCATTGAGTTTTGTTCGATGCAAGTCTGATCCTAATGTTTATTTGAAGCTGATTCATGGTTCTTTGATGATTATTTTCTTGTATGTGGATGGCCTTCTGATTACAGGAAGTTCAAAGAAAGAGATTTCCTCCTTGAAGGATGCAATGAACCATGCATTTTCTATGACTAATTTGGGGTTGTTGAGCCAATTCTTGGGTCTCGAAATTGCTCAATCCCAACATGGAATAAAAGTACATCAGTCCAATTATTATTTATATTTTCTAAACAAGTTCAACATGAAATATTGCAAGCCAAGCAAGAATCCCTTCCTTTCAGGAGTTAAGCTTGAAGAAGCAGGTTCTTCTCCTATGGTAAATAATACACTGTATAGGAAGTTGATTAGGTGTTTGCTTTACCTTACACAAACTAGACCTAATATTTCTTATGTAGTAAGTGTGGCCTCAAGATACATGGATCAGCCTCATGAGATCCATTGGAGAGCAGCCAAAAGGATCCTTAACTTTGTTCAGGGAACAAGAACTCATGGGATATTCTACAAAGCTAAATCTGATCTTGATTTGATTGGGTTTACTGACAGTGATTGGGTAGGTGACAACACAGATTGAAATTCAACATTAGGATATGTGTTCATGCTTGTTGAAGGACCAATCAGCTGGTCAAGCAACAAATAGAGTGCCATAGCACTCTCATCTACAGAAGCAGAGTACAGAGGAGTTGTAAATGCAACAACTCAATGTTTATGGTTGCAGGGGATACTTGGTGAGTGTGGATTCGAATCAGATTTTTCAACTATTATCTATTGTGATAGTCAGAGCACCATTCGAATCTGCAATGATCCAGTTCAGAGACAGAGAACCAAACACATTGATATCCATATTCACTACATCAGACAACTTGTGCACTATGGCACCATTCACCTACTCTTTTGTGCATCTTCAGAACAAGTAGCAGACATCTTCACCAAAGTATTTTGTGAGAAGACATTCAGAAATATCAAATCACTACTGGGGATTGCTGATCATGCTGTGAAGCATGATTGATGACAATATTTTTTAATTTTGTTTAGTACTGTCCATGTTTAAGGGAGGATTTTTCCAATGGGTTTTTGCCTCTTTCCTTGGTTAAATGGACATGCAGTATGTAAAGGGTGACTAAGCCTCGATGCTAGGCCCTATAGTTTTCTGATATTTACTCATAAATTTAGGCTTAAGGGGGGGTGTTAGAATAGTCAGCCCATAGTTAGCTACCTTAGACATTAATTAATCCATTTTTGTCTTATTTGCCTAGTTTCCAATATTCCACTCTATGCAAGTTGTCTTCCACATGTCCTAGATGTCAAACTTGCTAAAAATGAGTCATGGAGCACTTGGGAAACGCCCTAGAAACCATATTTAGCATGTCTACTTTATTCCAGATCCTCCCTAGCGCATATTTGCTTTTTCTGCTAAGTTTCCTGCTTTATTGAGATTTATGGCAAAAGGGAAAGTAAGACTAGGTGTAGTTGACTTGTTTTTTTCCCTCATCATCCTCCATCCTTTTCTCCTAATAAAAGCATGTATGAGTTGTCTTTCCATCCCTTATTAGCTTGCATACTTGACTTTTCCAATTCGTGAGCCTCTAAGTGGATTTGGAAACTGCTTTATGCACCTATGGGGGATTTGATTAGATTTAGTAAGCCTACTTTTTGACTATTTCGAATGGCATCCTTATGCATTTGAATATATCATGAAATTATATATTGCAATAGCCTATTACTTCACAAGGTTGGCTATTGTACACTTATTCAATACAGATTAGTGTTATGCTCCAATTTCAACCTCCTTTGTTTGTAATTTTGCATGGTTGATTAGCAATTTTGTGAGTGCAATTATTCTATCACTTGGGTTCAATTTCCACAACCATTTATTCCTTTCTCAAAAATTCCTTCATTTCATCCATCTTCCCCTTATACTGCTTAATGAAATCTAGAAGCCTGTCTACATTGTGAGCATCCTCATAGGCATTTTAAATGCCCGTAGAATCTAATTGCTTTGGGTGCTCTTCTACATTCTTTATGATCGTCCTCTCTGTTACTGTGGTCACTAGTGGTTGAGTCCCTACCCTCAAGGTTTTTTCTATCCTCCATGTAATGGATTTCGTTTTAGGATCAAAACGAATATCTTCTAAGCATGCCACATTGTATTTTTTAGAAGGTGTAAATGCTACTAGCACCATTTTAGCTATGGGAACATGACCCCCAGTAAGGATGCTGCTGGATGTGGATGGCAAGTTCTCTGGATTATCCTAAACATGGATTTTCTCTGGACCTATACCACCAGGTCCTTCTTCATTATTCTGGATTTGCCCTTCTATAGGCCCTCATGTATCTTGCATTTCTTGCTCAGGGCTTGCATCCCTTTCAGCCATGGCCTTTTCTAACTCTACCATTTTCTTCAAAACAACTTCTTTGCTCTTCTGTTTGGAAGCTTTTGCTTTATCTCTCTGTCCCTCCTCTGCCAACAACTTCTTTGCTCCTGTTGCAAGCCTCTGAGTACTTTCTTCTTATGCCTTCTTTGCAACTTCTTCTTTTCCTTCATCTAGTTTTGGATTGTTACTGCTACTTCCCTTGACCCCAAATGCCTTTCTCTTCAACAGCTTGCTCACAACTGCCATGTTGTAGACATTCTTGAACACTTGCTCCTCTTTATCTATATAGTCTGTATACTTGAAATTTACCTTGTGAGCTACCACCTTTCCTTGTGAATCATTTCGGTGGAATATTTTCTCTCCAAAATGGAAGATCTCTAATTCTTTGATGAAATCTGGAGCACTTTTGACCTTGTTGAATGTGTAGCTCCCTACATAAAAAGGTACTGGAGGGAACACAACTTTCTTTATATAGAAAAAATGATTTCCAAAACCATCTAGAAATACTTGTCTAACTACCTCCTTATGTACTATGTAGTCTATTGCATACTTGGGCAACAGTAAGGGTGCTTTGGTTCCTCCATACATTCTCAGATACGTGCCCTCTTTGGTGAAAAAATAATCTCCATATTCTTTTATAGATTCTACGGATCCCTCTGGAAGACATGGACAATCTTCTAAAAAGATCAACTTCTACAGGGGCCTTATGAATTCCTCACAAATTAACTGGTAATGGTTGTGATATTTATGGGCTCCCAAAATATGATATGCAATGTAGATAGGGTTTTTCCATTCTTTCCGCACACAATTTTGCTTCTCAAACCTGTTTCTACACAGTATACAATCTATCAAGAAATATGACATAAAAAATTCTGATTTGTTTTGTTTCAAACCCTCTTGGACTGCCTTGACACATTTGGCCAAGTTCCTAGTAGCTATATTGACCCAATTGAAAAATGTTCCCTCCATAGCTACATAATACATGAGGAGAATCCAAACAAAATTATACATCTTCCCATCAGCCCTACCATACATCTTGCTTATCATCAATTCTATTATCTTGAAAGGGGTTTGAAGATGGGCGATCTCATATTCTCTTGACTGTTTTTGTCTAAAGTTCTTCCCCTCAGCCACCATCATCTTTGTTGTGGTTGTATATTCAAACTTCAGACCTTTGACCCACTCCGTTGTTACATTTATTTCCTTTTCTGGTAGACTGTAAGCTGCCGAAATGTATGCAGGTGCAAAAGATGCAATAGGATTTCCCTCTTCGTTGTTTATGATCATTCCTACTATGTCTATTTTGGGCAACATCCATCCAATGAACTCTGCACAGGGAAAAATCTTCGACCTAGTTGTTATTTTGGTTAACCCAAACCTCAATATGTTCTCATACAAATCTAGGTCTCCAAAACCAACTTCTAACAACTTTCTTTCAACCAACACGGGGTATATCTGGCCCCATTTGAGCTCGAGCTCTAATCCTATGATCGCCTTAGTGTCTTCATACACTATCTCAGTCTTCACTACCAGTGAGACCTCAACAAATTTTGTGTCAGAATCGCTTTCAGTAATTTTAAGCTTCTTCCTCCCCTTCTTCGTCATGATTTCTGCAGTAAACTGTACCTGAAAAAAAATTGAGCTGTCTTAGTGTTCATATTTAAACCGATAATTATCACTATAAGCATACAGACAAATACATATGTACACATATCCTAGAGCTTTAAAAAAAAAATTCCTTACTTTGCTAGTTTCATCCATTAGAATAGGCAATATGGACATGAGTCAGGGTTACGACAATACACACAAAGTTCAAACACGGGAAACTATGTTAAAACCATTGCGTTTTTCTTTTAGCGGTGAAAACCCCCACTCAGCCCTAAACAATCTATCCTGCCGGTGCAATGGAACTTCAAACTCTGCATCGATGGTGCCCTAGGGTAAAACCAGGCCCGATATCCCATGATCGATACCTATGAACCATCAACCTATGGGCTGTGCGAAACAAGGGGACTGCGGCCTACACCAAAACCCACAAGAAAGCTGTCAATGGGCTTCATACTAGCGAAATGCTCGGCTCCTATGAAATCATCCATAACCTAGCCGACTGGGGAAAAAAAGAAAATGCTTCTGGATAAGCGAATAGGTTTGCAGGCGGGTTACTATTAGGGAAAACCTAAAATGAAATGGCCCAACCTAAATGAGAATAAGGGAGAAAGAACCCCCTTTTAAACTGGGAAAAACACAACCTAACCCACCCCACATCGACGATGGACAGCTCAACAATCTAAAAAAACCAACCATTTGAAAAAGAGGGTTAAAAACCTACCTGTCTGGTCAGAAATTCGCCACGCAACTGAAAATGACTAGCGAGCACGCACCATGTGAGCTCCACTAGGGAAATCCATCTAACAGCTCAAACGGGAACAAACACTCTCCAACACCTAACTGACTCCGTAAGATAAAAATGGTAAAAATACTTTGCATTTGTCCAATAAAAATACTTTCCGAGGTTTTAAATTTGTCATTAAGACTTGCACCACTACTACATTTCGACCAAAAATCCGACGGCAGGATTGTCGGATTTTCGACACTTCCCTGTCGCATGTACGACACTATGATTTTTTTTAAGCATCGGAAACTTGTCGTCAGTTATCCGACATCTTTCGAAACCATCGGTTAAGCGACACCTCAGTTTACCGTCGATTAAATGTAAAGCGTCGGTTAAGTGACAGCCTTTCTTCGATGGTAGTGAAATTTTTTTAAGAAAATAACCTTCATGCCGTCGGTTAAGCGACAGCAGGGCCGTCGGATAAGCGACGGTTAGTCAATTTGAAAAAAAAAAATAACCTTCATGTCGTCAGTGAAGCGACGGATATAAACTGTAATCGTCGGATAAGCGACATGAAGTGTCGTCGCTTAAGCAACGGATATAAAGAGTACGCATCGGATAAGCGACGATTAGTCAATTTTAAAATAAAAAACGTTCATGCCGTCGATGAAGTGATGGATATAAACTGTAATCGTCGGATAAGCGACATGAAGGGCCGTCGCTTAAGCAACGGATATGAAGAGTACGCGTCGAAAATGCGACATGGAGAACCGTCGCTTAAGCGACGGAAGTGAATTTAAAAAAAAAAAAATTTGCATATTGGGTATATTTGTAACAGGGGTAGATTCCAAAATGTTGGGATTCTAGTCATACATGAAAGAAAAATGCAACTAATAAATAGTCTCACAACTAATAGGAAACATAATTCCACCATGAAAGCTAGGCGACGCAATTGATTAGCATAAACCATTCCATTAGTGAAGAAAAGTATTATACATGGCAGAAACTGAAGTAAATGGAAACTTTTAAATCCTAAACACATCTAGATGTTTTCTTTTCCAAAACATTTATTTGACTTCCCTATCTACATAGAGTTTTACACAAGTTTCCCACCATTCTCCGAATTTGTACAAGGATTGCTCACATTTAAGCATTGAAGTCGGGGAATTGACATAGATCAACAACCAAGAATCTTGACACGATATTCTGCCCTTTTGCTTGGTTGGACATTATTACAATTATATTATATTATCTTATATTTGAGCAATTAATGCATCCCTCTCCAACATGCACTCATCATGTCTATTACAACAATTACCTCCTAGTCTATGGTCGTTGAGCAACAAAAATTTAAATCAATCCAAATTGAAGAAATTTGGTGCTATGTTGGGGGTGTTACCCTCCCTCTTTGCATGGATGTCGGGGTAAATATTTGAGGCCATTTTCCTGCCAGTAGCAATATCATGAAGCTATGAGGCAACTGTTTTGGTCACTTTGAGCTGATCTAGGATTGCTCTGGAGATTTATTTCAAACCTGTGAATAGAATGTCTGTCTAAGAAATCATTTCAGAATGTTTATTTAGTAAAAAAGAAAGCCACCTTATTTCCTGAAGTCTAGGTATGTTGGGGTCAGCAAACAATATTTCTGGACATCTACAGTAGCTATACTACTCCAGAATATACAAATATATAGGAAAATTTTCCCCAAGCAGACCATCAAATATCATGGTCATCAATGCACCTTTTGATTGTGATGAATATGGTAGTTACATCTTGCTAGAGAGGATTGGCAAATTTTCATTATTGTCAATGTATTAATGAACTTTCCAAATTAAGAATCCTGAAGACTATTTTACATGGAAGAGTCTTGGCCTCCTATTCACCATTTTGTTCAAGGTGATGAAGACAGGGGAGGTTTTAGAATAATCCTTGACCACATTATCTACTGAATGAGCCTCAATGACATCACATAACTTTCCAATAATATATTTCACATAATACTTCCCATCAGCTGTTCTATACTTTCCTAAAACCCAACAGATTACTTTTAAAAGAATAGATGGAATTTTTGGCTCTTAGTGTTATCTGTAAATATAAATCCATACCAGAAGATATCAATTGGCTATCAGCATCCTCATCGTCCTTGCCAGATCCTTCGGGAATTAATCACATCAAATTATGTGCCACTTTAATATTTACCATATCACTTGTGTGCTCAAAAACATTGTTCTAAAGTTGGAAAGTAAATTCCTTATTTGACATTAGCTCAGGTCCTATGGATTTTCAATCAATTTTATTCTTGGGGATCTGAACGTCAACCGGTTCAGAGGTCAAATAGTCCATCCACCATCGTTCTCAAGTATTTGATTTGAATTTAGTAATTTACTTCATGCATTTTAATAAACGATGAATGTCATTATTAAGAGATGAATTTCGTTGATTTAGTGCTTTAGAATTCTTATACATATCCACTCAAGGATAATCTCGTAGTTCACCAATTCCAAATCTGTGAAGTGTTACTATCGTCTCAATTCAAGCAGGCTTTTTAAAGTATAAATACCCATTTTGACTGACAAGAGCTGGCATTGTTGTACTGAGTAAATCGTTATTGCCCCTTATAAGGACTTCCAAAGCTAGGACCAACAACCCCAGGTCTGTGGTGATAATGTAAATTCCATCAAAAATCTTTCACAGATTGTTCATGCTATTAGGGATGGATAACAATATACATGTAGTGGTAGGGATGATAAGATAATATTCAATGTATACAGTCATTAGTGATGATAACAATATACAATGAATAGAAGCATACACAGTGTGTGTGAGGGAGAAAGACAGTTTTTATTTATTTAGTAAAATGCTTCACTTTCTATATTGTAAGGTTTACATACATTTTATTTTAAAAAAAGGTGGTACATCTGCCACAGGCATAGTGAACTGATAACTAGTCCTATCATCAATTAAAAATGAAGCCACACAGGGCCAATATGTAAAACCACCGTCAAGGCTACACAATTTAACATAGCACAAATCATAAACAAACTAGAGAGTCAAGATGGCCAAAGAAAATTTTCATGTCAAGCAGCTGCTAGGATAGTGCCAGCATTGGGGAAAGGGTCGTTGTTCTTGGGTGTTTCCCCCATCCATCTGCTGCGAGATCTGGATTAACCAGAATTGATCCCCATTTGTCGTTTCCCTGTTTAGGCTCCTTAGGTTGCTCTGACCTAGAAATAGCCAGTGAAAGAGTTAGAAACTTATGAAAGTGTGGGACTTTAGGGAGTTGAGGTGGTGGGACTTCTAGTTAGTCAATTTAGTTTTATAGCCTCCATATCAGTAGAACTAAAGAACTGAATGAGATTTGCTTGTAGGGATCACATTGAATAATAGTGGATATGAAAGGACATCTAGGCTGACTTTAAAGGACTGCTAAGGTTGCCTTGACCTCAGGAAAGACTCTAACAGAGGAAGGGATGAGTTTTTGGTGTTATTTAATAAACGCTTATAGACATTTCTGTTGCTACCTGAGTCTGTTATCTTACAATTGCTGATATCATTCCTTTGTGCTGGCCACATTGTATTCTACTAGCTGTTGAATTCATTGCATTCTAGCAGCCTTTTTGGTGAATAAAAAGGTTTTATATTAATATACAGGAGGAAATACATGGATCTCATATTGATGTCCAATGAGCTTTTGTAATTTTGTTCAAATGGAGATAGAGCCACGAATTTGAAGAGGAGTCCATGTCTCCATTTTAACAAAAAATATTTTCATCTTTTGAGAAACTGAAAATAAATCTGAGTTATTCTTTTCTAGCAGGACCTATACTTCTGAATCTGATATTTTCAACTATGCAAGCTAGACTGCATTTCAGAGCAAATAAAGATAACCTCCTGTTCTCTTGATAGACTGTACAGTGTATACTGAATAATAAGATTACTACTGCCATACTTTATGCTAATCATTTTAGTATTGACTGATGATAAGAGTTTAAAAAGGGAATATCCTTTCATGGGACAAAATTACCTATGAGATGTGCCATCCTTGGGTCTATTTCTCCATCACTGCTGGAAGCATTAAACTATGAGCTAACCTTTCTCTGATATTAAGCTCACTAACTTCGTTCAGTACTTTCTACAAGTACTTTGCATGCTA